>PVKM010021821.1:0-22289 GCA_004027735.1 Carollia perspicillata | reverse complement strand
TTCAAGGTTTTCAGCGCTGCACAAATGTGGCATGTTCCCCACGCTGCTGTAACTCACTCTGTGCTGCTGTATTCCCTGGACTGCAGTTTTCACCTTCACATCTCGATGAACTCCTATGCATCCGCAACATCTAACTCTGATATTGTGTTTCTGAAAACATTCTGTGTACCTCTGTCTACATTTCTATAGCTCTATGTATATATCTGTATCTAATCTTCCCCGGGACTCCATACACTGTAGCATAATTGTTTCTTAACACGTGTATCTCTTTCACTTGATCCTGAACTTCTAATATGTCAAAACCATGCATTTCACTTAAAGACTCTGTTTGTTTTATCTTCATATTCATAGTACTCAGCACGGTATTTAACTCAGGGAAAACACTCAGAAAATATTTGTTGGATGATTGATAAGTTGCTTCTTTTCCACGAGGGTCTATTTTCTATAATGTATTTGTAGGGGAAATCTCTCAAAATGAATTATCAAGCAATTATCATTTCATAAAACAATCGTAACTTCTGGCAGTTATAACTTCCCTTTATTCTTCCTTTCCCTCTCCTTTTCTGGGGCTTTCACTACAGAGAAGGCCTCTTCTTCCTTCTACAGTGTCTTTGCAATTACTCTTCCAGAAGTGTACCATTTTTTTTTTACTTTCCTCAAACAACAAAAGCTATATGGATGAATAGAAAGAATGCTGTTCTAAACACTCAAAACATATTTTGCCTAGCATTCCTAACAATGTATTTATTTGTCCTTAGTGGTGAGAGGTTAAATGCTTTCTACCCTCATATATTTTAATACTGTGTCAATGCCAAATGTATTTATACTGTACCTATTAGAGAATTCAAATCAACATTTTGAGAAGTTTGACATAAGATAGTGTTGCGGAAAAACGAATTCTTACATGATCTGGGGTGACGGAGTAAGCCTTTATTACACGCGTGGGCCCAGAGGAGACAGCTTCCAAATTCTGGGCACTGAGGAGGGGTCAGGTGGGCGGTTAAATACTTTTGCAACAAAGTAGGGAGGGGAGAGGTCTCGTGGTACAAGCAGGAATGTGGAAGTCAAGGCAGAAACAGAGGGCGAAAATTGCCAGGGGCCGGGACAAAGACATAGTAAGAGATTAACTGAGTCCGAGACAGAGAGTCAACTAGTTAACAGGTGGTCTTCTGGAGCCGGGGAGCCAGCAGGGAGCCATCAGGGGCTGATGCAGAGTGCCAGCTTCAATCTCTATCTACACTTTTAAATTTCTACTACAATAGTAGTGGCTAAAGCTTTTTGTAGGTTTGAAATCCTTAGAAGATGACCCTCTTAATCGTAAAACTTGGCACTGGATTCAATGAGCTAGTGGACACTCACCGAGCCTCCGCCTGTGGCAGAGCCTTTGCAAGCCACTCGTAGGAACAGAAAGATGACACAGTGCCCTTAGCAACGCCACAGTAAAAAGATTTGGATATCTACTAGTGAAATGTCGTATGCCATTCTTTCACACTCTTCAGCTAATTCTGTTCTTCATTTGCAGGTAAACGTAAAAGAAAAAAGAAAAAGGGCAAATGAAATTTGCTTTCATTCATATTACTGGCAGCAAAGCTAAATAAAAGAGAACATAAATTAATGATTAAGACAGAATAAGGAGAATTTCAATCATTCATTTCTATTGTTAAAAATAATCAGTATATAGAAATATTACAGAAATGCAGAGTTTCTGACTAAAACAGTGAGATAGAAAAATATATAATCTTTTGTCTATACTATCCTGAATTTTGTCTTTGGTTTCTTTTACCTCACTGTTTTTGTTGCCACTTCTAAAACCCCTAAATCAGTGGGCAGCTGGTACACTGACTATACAGAAAGTTTCTTTTTGAATCCTCGAGTTGTATCATTTGCTGGTTGCCCCTGTGTAAATACTCCTACCCTGACCAACTATAAACTGTTAAATGTGCAAGAAATGCTGAATGTCAGTTTTTACAAGGCAGTAGAAAGTGGCTCCCACTCCCCAGCGGGTCCTCTTCCCAGACCTGTGACGCAGCACAAACCCAGAAACCTCCTCCTCCTCCTGCGCTCGTCCACGGAACTACCTCAGTTGCTGCTGACATGTTGACATGAATTCTGGTCATTGTGTTAACTCTTCCAGCCAGACACATTGGTTTTCAAGTGCTGTCACTCAATTTAGAAAGTGAAATAAGAAGAATTTTATCCCCAGGTAATAACTACGAGCCTCCTAAGCAACGTGGGATTGTCCACAGTAGCTTGTTGTTGGATATGTTGTTGAATATATACTTTATTCCGTGCAAATTATATAGCTATTTGCTAAAATGGATAAGTTAAAAGGCTTAGATAGATGGGGTTTAGAAAGATTACCACTTATATTACTTACTATTAAATCTTATCAGTTTAAAATGCATGCATCAATTTCAGATTAAGAGATAGTAGATACTATCGCATTTCTTATATGTCATGTGATTGGGAAAACACCATTATTATTACTGAGTATTTAATGTGTAAATAAATTCAGGGAAATCTTTTAAAACCAAAATAAATGTGAATTAAACTTAGCTAAATAACAATAAAAACAAAATGTTCTATACACTAATACTTTTTAAATGGTAAGCAACAATATGTGTTAAATTAAAAAACAGAAATTGGTTCTTAATTAACCCAGCTAGAGTCTGAGAAGGCAATATGTATGTAGTCACTGAGAAAAATATTACAATGGCTTTTACAGATTTTGCAAAGTGAAAATGCAAATGCCTGTAAGTAATGGTTAGAAATAGGTAAAAGAAAAATTAAATGACGTAGTAATTGTTGGTTTTTCAAATGAATCACCTTTGTAGAGTATAATGCATTGAGCAGATTTCTGCCCTTGGCAATTAAATTAATTGTGTATTCTAATATAAATGCTTTCTAACTGCAATTCACTTTAATCATTTAACATGTGCAAATTGAGTTCTTTGGACTAAAAAAGGCTGTGAAGAAAATTCTCCACGATACTCTTCTATATTTTGATATTAGTTTTTCTTTTAAATAAATTGCTGACATTTCCCAAGTGGAGTATTAAGTGTTTATGTTTATGGTGATACACAGCTTACTTACTATGCACTCCTTTTTTTAGTTAGACAAGAGCATAAGATCAAGTTATGAGGAATTCATACATCTGAGAGACTTACTCACTGTAGTTCTTAAGTAGTCTGATAATACTTTATCTTGATTTCTTGAAATAGTGTAACCTTTTCATTTCAATTGTAGAAATAGCATGCTCAGAAAAGAAAATAGTAAGAAATATTAATCAATATGGAATTGGACTTGTGATTAGATTCTGAAAACCACATGTGCCTGGTCCCAGCGTGTCTCCCAGTGATCCTTGTATTGGTTTTACTATCATGTCTTTCTATCAAATCTCCTTTAGTTTGCTTCGTTTACATTAATTACTCCGTGGCCCTTGGTGCTTGACACTGTCCAGTTGTGCAACATCTGCCCCTTGGGGACTCCCTGAATTCTAAATTCAGGGTGTGTGTGTGCACGCTTGTGTGTGTATGTATATGGTACTGATCTTAATTTTCTGTGCTCTTTCAAGATTAATTTTAATACTAAATAAAAATCTCTCCTTGGTGAATATCTTTTAAAAAATGGTTAATAGACATTGAATTATCTGCTCTGTTCTGCAGTGATCAGGTTTTTCTTGTAGGAATAGTTAGAATATGTGCAATCAAAATAAAAGCTAAGCTTTTCACTTTTTTTCTTGCTTTGTGACTGGGTGAGTTTGTTGTACATGAGATCTAAATGTTCTTATCATCTGGAAGTAACAGAAATGTGTTTTCTTTATCTTGCAGTTATAGGGGGCCCTGTGTTTTGTTTTAAGAAGTTGGAGCAAGACTGCTTGTAAAGAAAAGACTGCCAGGTTTTTGAACAATAGAAACAATTTTCAAGGTAATTGTAATTTGCATTGAATTAACATGGATTAGGATTCTAATGCTCCTTCGTTTCAAATACTTAGAATACGGTGTTTATAATTCAATAAGAAAATACCTATGAAGAAAATCAAATGCTTTAGATATGACTACAAATCAGTCCATTTTGCCAGATGCAAAGAGTAGACATCATTTGCAAAATATACATCATTTAGTTCTACATGAACTTGAAGTTGCACTATGCAGTTCTTGAAGAGCCTACCCATCTATTCGCTCATATATATCTTTTTTACATTTGTTTATGATCTCACATAACCATTTAAGAAAAAAACTATGAAGAATAAGGTGGATCACGGTACTTATAAGAGACAGTTATCATACATAACTCAATGGCTATTTAATTTTTTTAAAAAATTTTCCTATAAAATTACCCTGTCAGTCAGTTAAACAGGCTGGCTTACTTCATTTAGCCTAGTGTTCTCCCGGGCTGTCTGATAAGGTGTGACCCCCAGCGTGCCAGAGTGCAGTGCAGCAGGCGGGAGGTTCGGCAAGTGCCTTTTCCCTGACAGGTGGTGTGCGTGCGGGAGAGGCCTCTGTCTGCAATGGCTGCTAGACTCTGGTTAAGAATCTGTGTCCAGTTAACCAGAGAGGCCTTCCTAACAGATTAATTCTTTCTCACAGTCCCATATGCATAACAGTAAGGTGTACTTTAGATATATTTGATAAGGTCTATTGGATTTTATTTTTTAGTATTCAGCCGTCCTAACAGAAAACAACTAATGTTAAAAAGTTAAGTTTTGTAAATTTCTACATTATTACATCAGAATTAAAAGCAAAACTCTAGAGTAGGTCTATGTGTCTCAGACCCCACAAACGTGGACATACTTTTCTGAAGTTTCCTCCTCCTTTATATTTCCGTTTAGATCAACATGAAAAAGCTGACTGCATGTAAAAGAGACACATGAAAAAGGGGATCACCTCGAGTGAGTGCGACTACATCTTGGGAGAGAAGGAAGGGAACTGTTCTAATAACGAAGGCACCCATTCTCGTTTTATGAAGTCGTGTAGTTCAAGGTCAAAAGACTGGTTTTTAGCAAGATGAAGCTGCCTCTGAATGCATTGTTTCATGCTTTTTAAATGTAAGCACATTGGACAAAATTCTAATTATTTTCTTGTACTTTTGGGTGTCTTTTCTGAGGACCCTCCAAGTGTCCTCTGAGCTATACCTAGGAATATGTCAAGTCTTCCCCACTTTGTTTTAATGTATAAGAAGGGAAAAAAGGGGACAAGGGATAAAAATCTTTGAGGACTTTTTACTCTTTCAAGTCTAAGTGTACAGAGGAAAATCTATTCTTCAATACAAAAATATTTAGATTACATCAGTAAGAGAGAGAGGGAAATTTCTAAGACACTAAAAATATACATGAATAAAAGGAAAAAGTAAACTATTTCAGAAACATAAAATCCTCTCACTTTCCACCTTTAATCTTGAGACAACTGCAAGAGTCATTTGCAATTAATTTTCAACCCCAAGTGATGGGTCCTGGGATCTCTCAAGGTGGATAACCATCAGAAGACATATTATAACATAGAGAGTTTTCTACTTGGGGGTGGGGGGGTGGGATGGGAAGAAATCCTCTGATGGCAGGAGGAATTTCATACTAGATTATTCATTTTTAGGTTATTTACTCGGGTGAGTACCTCCTCCCCACTAGGATGCAGCCTGGAGTATAAGCATTTCTGGCCCAATATCTGGTATGAGAGGGTGGAAAAATAAAGCAAAAAGTTCAGATGAAAGGGCTTTTTTCATCTGACGGCAGATGGAACACAATAGAAAGTTCTATTATTGTTAAGTTTCACCAGTTGACTGACTTCCTTATAACCCAGAAAGATATCTATCTATCTACCTATCTATAAAGATATATCTATCTATATCTATATCAATATCGATATCAATATAGATATATATTTATATATAAATAAAGATATAGATAGATATATAGATATAATTTATATATCAGTATATATTTTATATAAAAGTGTATATATAAAGATATAAATATATAATTTAAAGTCAGGATAGAAGTTATTACATTTGTGCACATATCAATTGATTTTTAAATTACAAACATCTGGCTGATAAAGTGCAGGTCTGACTTTGGAAGTCCCATCAAGTGTACAATCCATTTACTGTGAATAGTTTTTTATCTGGATGATAAAAGATAAGAAATCAGTATCTGCTTTCATTTTTGAAGATTTTAAAAGATATTTGATAAATATTTTGGGGTGTTATATAAGAACATATTGACTGATGTGACTCAGTTGGTTGGGTGTCATCCTGCAAAGCAAAAGGTTGCCAGTTCGATTCCTAGGTAGGTGCCGGTTCACTCCCCACTAGGGGCATGTTCCTGGTCAGGGCACATACTAGAGGTGACTGATTGATGTTTCTCTCCCCTATTCCTCTCTCCCTTCCCCTAAAGAAACATATGTCTTCAACATTTATGGTTAGTAACTCTTCCTAAAACAGAGTAGGAAAAAAGTATCTAAGTGGAATCTATGACTTTGAAAGTTTTGTTTGAATTGATATCATTAGCCTCCTCTGTACCAATTTGTTTTAAAATCATATGAGCAAATAGTTTATTGCTTTTCTTGTTTTCATCCTTTAGAGAAGGTACCAAGCTGAAGTGAAATTAGTAACTGAGGAGAGGACTAAAGTTTGACCTAAGTTACCTACTACGTAAAATTGACCCTTCACATACATACGAGCTAATTATAGATTTGTAAGCCATTAGCTTTAAAGCAGTATTAATTCATAGTCAATAGATAATATAATATAGTATATAAAAGGGAAATTAAAATACTGTGATTTGTCTCTTTTCTATTATGAACTTAAAAATGTATCATTTATGTGGATTAAAAGGCCCAAAGGAAAGCGAGATGGAACAACCATTGTTTAAACATTCACTCTCTGGTACGGAGAGGATTACTTCTCAAAAGTACTTTTATTTTCTAAATTTTTTTGTCTAAAGATGTACGATGGTTGTTCTCTGCCTACAATATCCCCTAGTTTATCTCTATCACCCACTGACAATGCAGAGGATATCTTTTCTTTTCATACTGCTGCATTCAAAGTAGTTAAATCATGGACGTCAATGATCTCTCTTTCAAATGACACTATTGACACCGTTTTCCCCTGGTTTACTTTTTGCTCAGCATGGTTTTCCTCATAAGTCTAATCAGAGTTCTTTTTTTCTCCAACTATTTCTTTTTTTCATTTTGCTCAATACATAGGCTGTCTTAGTCTAGGTCCTTAGGCTTTTCTCTCTTAGCTGATAATAATGCTTTCTGTTACAAAAATAGCATTTTTTAAAAACCTCTTCATTAAATGAGTGTGTCTACCTAGAAGTAAAAAAGAAGTAGGAGGGTTTTTTTCTTCTCTTCTCAACTGCTTCTAACAAAAGTAGAGCATGCAGGAAGCATGGTATTGAATTATAGAGATTTAATTAGGCTTTTAAAATATGAACATGGAGAAGGGGATTGCTATCTACAATTAAGACAATTATAAAATTTCAGAAATAGTTTTTCCCTTCATTCTTGTAGCAATATTTTTTCCTAAGAATATGTGCCTGCTTTTATTTATTTCTCCATGCTCCTTTCTAAATATTTCAAAATCCAATAGTCTCTTTGCCAGCTCTGCTACACACACACACACACACACACACACGTATATTTATAAATACCTACAACACATAGCTTTAAAATTAGAACATTATTTTAGGCAAAATAAACTGATTTAAAGATTTTCCTAAGTAATGTATATTTTAGTATAAACTTGTTTACCTGTGAGAATTTATTATAAGGTCAGCAAGTAGAGATGACATTTCAAAATCTGAAATCAGTTAAATATGTCTGATCCTTCCATTGAGTGTATGTTTACATGTGCTACTATATAAATAGATAACAAACACCGATGCATCTTAATTTACTTTTGAAACTTCTTGAAGTTTCAAATCAATGGAATAATCAATGGAATCTAAAATAATGCTTTTATACTTTAAAAACAATTTTATATTTTATTTATGTTTCCAGATGAAGTAACATTGAATATTATTCTAGGAGAAATTTACATTGATGCATATACATATCTACATTTTTCTCATCATTCTATTTAAAAGTGGAAATATTGAATAGAGCATTAAATATCTTTCTGCTACCATGAAAGACAGGGTCGTAGAAATATTGAAAAGAATATTAGATTGAAATAAATAAATTAACTGTTCAAATTAGAATATAATTTCAGAATAAGGGAGTGAGATCTTTCCAAACATAACTGATTATGTTAAAGCTTTAACCTTGACCTCAATAGATAAACACAAAGAAAAATCTCTGGTATCAGCTGTGTAATCTGTACAATACCTCAAATTCAACACTGGGTGGCAATGTTTACTCATTTTTACTTTTATTTTCTATTTTCAGCACTTCAAAAGCTATAATAGAACAAGCTGAACTTTCTCGTCCTCAAGGTTATTTGTGGGTCCTAAGACATTGAGAAAAAATCCTTTCTTTTAAAAGTGTTCTGGTTTCTTTGTTTTGCACACAGAAGGGAGCTCTGCAGCCTGTCTCTGAACTATTGTTCTCAATCCATTAATTGATCCTCACAGAGAGGTACATACAATAGAGAATTAGCAGTGGACCCAGAAAAAAAAAGAATTTCTAAGGATCTAGAAAAAAAACATACAAAGCAACAAGAAATAGCTTGGAATTTGTATTCTTGTGATTTGACTGTTAAGGGATGACAACAAATTATTTCTGAATCAGAGTCAATATGGTGAAGTTCTCTTTCTGATTTTGATTGATGTTCACAACTATTTAACACAGCAAGTTGAATTAAAAATTAAAAACACATTGATTAAAACAGTCCAAACCAAGTAGGTTCTTTAACTTTATTCTAACTACATTTCCTCCACCAATTCTTACACTCAGATTTAGAGCTGGCCCTAGGGATATGGTTGAGTAAAGGAGACGTTTACAATTTCCTATTTCCTTTTGAGGGTTCACCTCCAACCTTAAATCTTAAACTGAAAAGGCCTCTGTTGATGTTACTGAATTCAAGGGGGTTGCCAAGGATTCAAGTCTAGTTGCCAAAGATTTGTGTTTCACAGATTAGAGGTATCGCTTTAGACAATGTAAGGTTGAAGTTTTTTTCTTTTTCTTTTTGCCCTAGAAATAGACTTTTAATCATCCGTTTACAATGTGTTTTCCGAGTTTATTTTTCATTAGTGTAACACTTATTATCTAATTGTAACTACCTGTACCCTTGGAAGTAGGGAGAAAAAATGGCATCAAGAAAGGAAAGGAGCATTTAAACATCTCAGAAATCTAGTAAAAATGTTAATGAGAAAAAGTGCTAGGAAGTATTTTCATCCTGGCTAGTTCAAGAGAACTGATAACTGCAAGGAATACATGCAATAGCTAATTGGAAATGAAATAGATGAGAATTTCCTACTGTACATTGCTACTGTTCTTCCATAAAATGCAATACATTATTAGAGCAAGAGAGAGGGAGAGAGAGAGACACTAAATATTAGGCCTGTCATTCATTTGTTTTACTACATTTTTATCTCTGTGTATATACCTGGTGTAGAGAGTGTATTATTTAGTTTTCCCTTGTTTTAAAACTACATAAAAAATGATGTGTTCATTTGTAACTCACTAATACTTTACATTGTTTTTTGAGTTCCTATTGATTCTGTATTAATTTTTCCTTAATATTTAAGCTCCCAACTTATTTAGCTGTTTATCTCTTGACAAATAACAAAATTCAAACACAAAACAAAGCTGCTGTTTGATTAATTTCAGTTGTAAGGCACAATTAGCATTTTGCAAGATCGTCTGTTATATTTTGTTCAGTGAAAGTGCTGTTCCCTGTCTCTTCACTACTTTTCTGAAGGAGGTTTTCGTTGTGGACTGCTTATGAATTTAGGGTGCATCTCACTAGTTAGTGTTGATATCTTAAACAAGGGCAACTTCATATACTACAGGATCCTTTAACTTGTGGCCCCTTGACTACCCACCTATATGTGTATTTGTCCTTGAAAGTACTGAGTGGGAGGGTCAATGAACATGGGCACTGGGGTTCACATATTCAACCATGAACGTGTGCTTTCAGCATTGCCCTTTTCCCTTTTGTGCTTTTGTGATACAATACAGAGAAGGAAATAATCGATGATGGGCTGTGATAATGATACATGAATACATAATCCTTTCATCTCAAACTAACCCATAGTGTCCTTGGCCTTGTGCCCTAGCAACATCTTTCCTCTTTGATCATAAAACAAGTGGAGAAATATGATTCTTGACCTAGCTCCATAAGGCTAGCTCAGCCATTAGGAGATACACACACACACACACACACACACACACACACAATAATCAGACTGATACATATGTATACATATATATCAGCCTGATTATTATACATATATATAATCAGTCTGATTATTAGTTCTAAAATTAGAGAATCTTCTTAAAATTAATTATAATCTTATCACTTAGCCAGCACTACGTCATCAGTTAATTAATTTTGGTGTCCTTGAATCCTAAAATGTCAGAGTCTCAAAGTATTCCTTGTCCTTTAAATAATAGAATTTAAGATTTTAAATCAGTTTTATTGAGGTATAATTTAGAGTGTTTCCTCAAGTTTAAGGGCACAGTTTGATGAGCTTTGACAAATGTATTCATTGATATAAGTGCCAGGGAAATCATGATAAAGAATACTTCTATTAATTTAAAATTCACTAGTTCTTCCATTAATGTCCTATTTTCCTTTCAGAATCCAATAGAAGTGTACTAGTCTCTCAGTTAGCCACAGAAAATACCATATAGACTGGGTGGCTTAAAAGACAGGAATTTATTTTTTACAGCTCTGGAGGCTAGACGACCAAGATCAAAGTGTTGGCAAGTCAGGTTTCATCCTAAAGCCTTTTCTCTTGGCTGGTAGATGGCTGCCTTCTTAACATGTGCTCAAATGTTCTTTTTTTCACATGTAAGAGAAAGAGATCTCTTCCTCTTGTTACAAGGCCACCAATTTTATTGGTTTAGAGCCCCACCCTTATAACCTTACTTAACCTTAGTTACCTCCTCAAGGCCCTAGGCACAAATATAGTCACATTGTGGATTAGGATTTCAGTATATGAATTTTGTGGAGGATACAATTCTTCAGTGAATCTGTTGCACAAAACCAGTTTACCATACTATATTTATTTGTCATGTTTCCACAGTCTTCTCTGTGCTATGATGTTATTCAAATTTATCTATCTATCATCTATGTATCTATCATCTATCTATAAAATATATTTTATTGATTATGGTGTTATGGTTGTCCCAATTTTTATCCCTTTACCCTCCACAGTCCAGTACCCCTCTTCCCTCCAGCATCCCCCCTCCTTACTTCATGTCCATTGGTTGTGCATGTATATTTTTTGGTTTCTCCTTTTCTTATATTATTCTTAACACCACTCCCCTGTCTGCCTATTTTGTTCCTACCAATGATGCTTCTTGATCCCTGCACCATTTCCCTCTTTCTCCCTCTTCCCCTTCCAGCTGATAACCCTCCAAATGATCCCTACATACCTATGGCTTTGTTCCTGTTCTGATGGTTTGCTTAATTTGTTTTTGTATTTTTTTAGATTCTGTTGTTGATAGCTGTGAGTTTGGTTTCATTTTAATATTCATAGCTTTAATCTTCTTTTTTCTTAAATAAGTTCCTTTCACATTTCATGTAATAATGGCTTGGTGATGATGAACTCCTTTAACTTTACCTTGTCGGTGAAGCACTTTATCTGCCCTTCCATTCTATTTTTTTAAACATCTTATTTATTGATTTTTAGAGAGAGGGGTGGGAGAAAGAGAAACATCAGTGTGTGGTTGCCTCGCACATAGCCCTTACTGGGGTCCTGGCCTGCAATCCAGGCATGTGCCTGGACTGGAAATGGAACCAGAGACCCTTTGGTTTTCAGGCTGGCACTCAATCCACTGAGCAACATCAATCAGGGCATGCCTTCCCATTCTAAATGATAGCTTTGCTGGATAGAGTAATCTTGGATGTAGGTCCCTGCTTTTCATGACTTTGAATACTTCTTGCCAGCTCCTTCTTGCCCACAAAGTTTCTTTTGAGAAATCAGCTGACAGCCTTTCAAATTTATTTTTGATTATGGTAAAAATTAAGGGTTGGCATCTATTTTATATTCTTTTTTTGTAAATGATTGTGATTTGATTTGACTTGTTAAAAAACTATTCTTTATCTATTGAATTACTTTGCTTTCAATTCAGCATATAAGTGTGAGTTTATTCTTGATTTTATATCCTGTTCCATTTTCTAAATGTCTGCCCTGATGCCAAAATATTATCTTGATTCTAGTAACTTTGTAGGGAGGATTGATATCAAGTACTTTGGATATTCAACTTTGCTCCTCCTTAAAAATAATGTTGTAATTATTTTAGTTTCTGTGAATTTCTATTAAAGTTGTCAAGTTGATATCTATAAAATAAAATCACTTCAGTTTTTGATATAATTGCATTGAATTTATCAGTTAGGACAGAATTGACATCTTAACCATATTTCTTCTAATCCTTCCTTGAACATTGGCACCTCTCTCCAATAAAATGCCATCTTTATTATATTTATAATGTTTTGTAGTTTATATTATTCTACTTTGCACAAAATTAAAATGATTTCTTATGTATTTTTAATGCATTTATGTGACTGTTTCAATTCAATGTAATTGTTCACAATAGCATATACAAGTTGAATATTAACCTTGTGTTGCATAACCTTACTCACTTAGTAATTCTTGTAGCTGTTTTACGGATTTCTTATGATTTTCTACATAAAAAATCATGTTGTTTATGAACAAAAACAACATTATCCCCCATTCTTTTAAACTGTATGCTTTTATTTCTTCTCTTGCCTTACTGCCCTAGATAAGACCTCCAGTACACTGTTGAATAGGAGTAGCGAGAGTGAGCGTTCTGGCCTTGATATTCTTGCCTTAGTGTTATCAGGAGGCGTTTCAGAAATAACCTTTATCAGACTGAGTGAGTCCCTTTAAACTCCTAGTTTGCTGAGAGTACTTACAGCGAATGTGTTGTTAACTTTGCAAAGATTTTTTTTCTTGGTGAAGTAACACACTAACATGTATTTTGTTTTGTAGTCTATTATTATAGTGAGTTATGTTCACAGATTTTTAAATGTTACCTAAGTTTTGCTTTCCTGGTATAAAAACCCACTTGATCATAAGGTACTGTCCTTTAAATACATGTTTATGAATTTGATTGCTAAGATGTTAAAAGGCTTTTTGCATTTATATTTAGTTTTTTTTCTTATAATGCCTTTGATTTTGGTTTTGGGGTACTCAGGGCCTATAAAATAATTTTAAAATATTTCTCCTTCTATATTTTGAAAGAGTTTTTGTGGAATTCTTATGATTTCTCTTCCTGTAAATTTGGTGAATTTTACCATTGGAGCTGTCTTGTTTTGGATTTTTTTTCATTGACGATGTTTTTAATGACAAATTCAAATATGGGGAAGTGTTTTGGGGTGAAGTACATTTTCTTGAGTGAATATTGGTAGTATTTATTTTTTAAGAAATGTGTACATTTGATATATTAAATGTATTAGATTAAAGTTATTTATAATAACTACCTTCATCTATTTAAATTTTGTATGATTTGTCTTTTGCCCCCTCTTACATTCCTGACTCTGTGGGTCTTCTTCCCTTTCTTTTTTTTAATGATTGATCTGTCTAGAGGTTTATTACTTCTTAAAAATTCTATTCAAATAAGTAGTGTTGAAAAGGTGGAAACAGCTTAGATGATTGATTTGAGTCATTTCTTCTTTTTCTTTCCAAGCACTGGTTCAGCTGCTCCCCATAAATTTTAAGTTGTGATTAATTTCCACTCTTTGAGATCAAGTAGGGAATCTACATATACAAATATGTTTTTTCCTGTGATTGCTTCCCTGAACCTGGGAAATTTAAAAGTATGTTGTTTAATTTCTGAATATTTGAACATTTTCCATATGTGTTTCTGTTCTTGATTTGTAGTTTAATTTATGTTTGGTCATGGAACAAAATTTATAGGCCTCCAATAACCTTTATTATATGTTTTATCACACAGAATATACCTACCTGTACACATTTGAAAAATGTTATATTTTACTTTTGTTAGGTAGAACATTTGGTAAGTATCTTCAAAGACCAGTTTTTTATTAGTGTTTTCCAGATTATTAGAGCCTCACTTATTTTTTCTCTACTTGTTCATCAATTATTTAGAGAGGAGTGCTGAAGTAATTGTGGAATTGTGTATTTTTCTTTTCATTTCTTTTAGTTGTTTCAGTTGCTCTAAAGCTCTGTTATTATGCAAATATACCTTTATGGTTGTTTTGTCTTTCTGATATTTTGATTCCTTTATTATTATAAATATGCCTTCTTATCACTGTCAATATTTTTTTTGGTTCTGAAGTCTATTTTCTCTGGCAGAATAGCTATTGTAGTTTTTTTATGTCCACATTAATGGTATTTTTTATTAATTGACTATTATCTCACCTTTGGTTTTGAAATGATTTTCATGTAGCTACAGACAGATGTCCACAGTGTTTAATTCAATTTGATGACTGATGTAGTTACTGACATCTTTAGGTTTTTTTGAATCTGATCTCAACTTTATTAAAAATATTACATAAGCATAGAAAAAGCTTGGAATTCAATGCACCATAAGTTAACAGTGAGCTGTCTTTGCATTGTGTGTTGTTGATTTTCTTCTTTTAAGCCCTTTCAGTGTCTATGTAATACTTTCATAATGATAAAAAAAATTAAAGCAGTAGCTTGTTAAAAAAAGAAGCTGGTACTGAGACTTTCTACAGTGTGGCTTTGGGCAAAACATGTAGTCAATATGAGCCCAGCTTTCTCTTCCAGAAATCAAGTGTGGATCTGGGCCTTCTCCTCTAGCAGGGCTGTGCTGCCTGCTGTCTTCTGGGACAGTACAGACCAAGTGTCTCCCACACAGTGTCTGCTGTTTGACAAGTGGAACCTTGTAAGCAAGGATGGGCCATGGGTTTTTTCAGGTCTGTCTTTCCCTCCCTCGATCACATAGGTGGCAAACATAAGGCCCGTGGGCGAATCTGGCCCTCCACGTTGTTTTATCCACCTGGCACCTTGTTTCTACCCAGTGGCAGCACCGAGCTGCTTGCTCCTATTTACACAGTCCTAAAATTACGTTTGGTCCTTTGAAGGCAACTGGGAGGCTGATGTGGCCCCTGGTAAAAATGAGTTTGATACCCCTGCTCTATCATATTGCCTTGACTTCCACCATACACAGAGAGCTTTCCAATTTGTCAAGGCTAACCCCACGTAAGCACTTGATTCCATTTATTTTTAAAAAATACTTTATTGATTTTGCTATTACAGTTGTCCTGATTTTCCCTCCTTTGCCCAGCTCTATCGAGGACCCCCCACTCCCTCAGGCAAACCCCCACCCTTTGTTCGTGTTCATGGGTCATATGTATAAGTTCTTTGGCTACTCCATTTCCTATACTGTCCTTTAGATCCCCTTGGCTATTCTGTAACAACCTATTTGCACTTCTTAATCCTCTCGCTCTTTTACCCATTCCCCCACATACCCTCTCATCTGGCAACTATCAAAATTCTCTGTGTCCATGTTCTTATTTGCTTAGTTTGTTTTTTAGATTCAATTGTTGATAGATATGTATTTTTTGCCATTTTATTGTTCATAGTTTTGATCATCTTCTTTTTCTTAAATAAGTCCCATTAACATTTTGTATAATAATGGTTCAAAGATAATGAACTTCTTTAGTTTTTTTCTTATCTGGGAGAAGCTCTTTATCTGTCCTTCAATTTTAAATGATAGCTTTATTGGGTAGAGGAATCTTGGCTGTAGGTTCCTGCTTTTCGTGACTGTGAATATTTCTTGCCAATCCCTTCTAGCCTGCAAAGTTTATTTTAAAAAATCAGCTGACAGTCTTATGAGTACTGCCCTATAGGTAACTAACTTGTTTTCTTTTGCTGCTTTTAAGATTCTGCCTTTTTCTTTAACCTCTGGCACTTGAATTATGATGTGTCTTAGAGTGGGCCTGTTCGCATTCCTCTTTTTTGGGTCTCTCTGTGCTTCCTGCACTTGATGTCTATTTCCTTCACCAAATAAGGGAAGTTTTTTTTCATTATTGTTTCAAATAGATTTCCAACTTCTTGCTCCTTCTCTTCTCCTTCTGGTGCCCCATTGATGTGAATGTTGGACCACTAAAGTTGTCCCAGAGACTGCATACTATCCTGATTTTGGGGGGTTCTTTTTTCTTCTTGTTCTTATTGGTTGTTTTTTGGTTCCTTATGTTCCAGGTCATTGATTTGATTCTAGGTATCATCCACTCTACTGTTGTTTATTCTTTAAACAAAAGTATTTTTATAATTTATTCTGTAAATTATTCTTTATTTCAATTAGTGTATCCTTCATTTCTGACTGGATTATTTTTTTTATGTTGCTGAGGTCATCACTAAGTTCCTTCACCATCCTTATAACCAGTGTTTTAAACTCCGTATCTGAGAGATTGCTTATCTCCATTTTGTTTAGCTCTTTTTCTGGAGTATTGAACTGGTCTTTCATTTGGGCAATATTTCTTTGTCTTCTTATTTTGGCAGGCCCCCTGCATTTGTTTCTATGTATTAAGTAGAGATGCTTTGACTCTGTGTCTTGGTAGTGTGACCTAATGCTGTAGGTGTCCTGTAGGGTCCAGTGGCATAGCCTCCCCTACCCACAATGCTGGGTACTCGAGGTGCACCCTTCATGTGGGCTGAATACACCCTCCTCTTGTAGTTAAGCCTTAGTTGCTGTTGACAGATCAATGGGAGGAATTTACCCAGGCCAATCAGCTGAAAGGATTGGCTGTGACCACTTACCACCAGCCTCTGCCCTCTGTGAAAAGATCAGCTATGGGGGGGCCAGGTGGTGGCACTCTGGTGTGGTCTGTAGCTGTCTGCTAGGTAAGCTGGGTCTGCAGTGTCCCAGGCAGTGCAGGCCAAGGTCATCCCCTATGTGTGTTTTTCCAGGCCACCCTGCCTGAGTTATGAAACAATCTGAGATGGCAGCTACTTTTGCTGGACTTGGAGATCCTGGGTGAAACTGATTAGGAACTTAAGAGTTGGAAAATTTTAGTTTAAGGTACATAGTTGCAAACCTAGCAAGTAATGTATATGTTAAAGCTTTTGTTTCAGAAACTACAGATAAGGGCCATCCTGGCTCCTGGGAAAACAGCCCACCTCCTGGGACACTGCTAAAGATTCTGCCTGGGGACAAGTGGAGGCAGCCAGGCCATTGTGTTTCAGGGAGGAAAAAAATGACCACCTGCCCCTGGGAACAGCTAACCACCCAGGACAGGAATGCTGCAGTTTCTTCTATCTAATCCTCCTGACTTTCAATACCCCTCACTGTACCTTGTTTATTCCCTGCTATAAAAACCTTGGCCTGGAAAGAAAAAGGAAGACGGTCTGTTAGAGTATGAATGCACCATCTTCTTAGATCACTGGCCATCTGAATAAAGTGCTCATAAAAGATTCAATCGCTGTCATTGCTTATTGGGTTTGGTAGTGACAGGCAGCCTGAATTCCAGTGTCTTTTGCGGTTTCAAAACCAAGTTGTGAATCTAAGCTGACTATTGCTAGTGCTGGGACCTGGGGGCTCACTGAGGCCAGCTGTTGCTTGTTTGAGAGGATTTAGGAAGTTGTGCAGCGTGAGCCAAGACTAGCCATTCATATGGAAAAACAGCTTGTGTGGTGCTGTAAGTTGGGTGGGGTGGAGTCTCTGGGGATCTCCAAGGCTGGTCAAACAGTGTTAGCCAGGTTGATGGAGTCTCAAATATGGCACCAGTTTGCAGGCTCAGTGGCTTGGTTGGAGTAGTTCTCAGAAAGGGGACAATAGCCTCCACTCGCCTTGATGCCAGGCACCCCAGTTTCTCCCAGTAGGCCAAGGGTACCTTCCAAGCTGCTACCCCAGTGCTAGAACTCAGAGGGAGTGAATCTGAGTAGGTAAGTCCATGAGTGGGTTCTTTAAGAGGAACCGCTTGGGGCTCCAGAAGTTTCTTCCACTAATTCAATCCCTACTGGTTTTGCAGCCAGAAATTGTGGGGATTCATCTTCCTGGCACTGGAACCCTGGACTGTGGGGTCTGGTATGGACTGGGCTTGCTCACCCCTAAGATATCCCTCCCTTAATTTTATCCACCACACGTGGGTGTGGGGCCAGCCCATTCTGCACTCTCACCCTTCCTACCAGACTGGATGGATGTGGTTTCTTTCATTCCCTAGTTGTCATTCAACTCAATTTATGAGAGTTCTGAGGAAAGGTTGTTCTATATTTTAGTTGCAATTTTGATGTGGTTGTGTGAAGGGGTGAGCTATGTCTGCATATGCTGCCATTTTGACTAGAAGTCTAGTTATTCACATGTAATTAAATTGCCGATATCTTTAATGTCAATTTACATCCACCATGTTAGTGTTTTTTTTGCCTCAGATGTTCTTTGTTCTTTCTTATTTTTCTGTTTTCTATTATTATTACTTATTGTTATTTGAGTATTTTTTAGTATTTGACTTTCATCTTTGTATTTCAGATATACAGCTCTATTTTATATTTTAGTTGCTGCTTTATGATTTGTCATATACATTTTAGCATGTCACAATCTGCCTTTGAATAATACTCCACCACTTCATATATATTTTTAGAATCTTATAGCTGTAAACTTAAATTTCTCTTCCTATTTTGTTATTTTAATGTATGCTACTTTTACTTTTATTATAAATCTCATAATATATTAACATTATTTTCCTTTAAACAATTTATTACCTTTGCAAAAATTAATATATGAGAAAAACATGTATTGTAAATTACCATATATACCCTTTTAGACCTTTTTTAAAAAAGATGGTATTTATTTATTTTCAGAGAGAGAAGGGAGGGAAACCGAGAGGGAGAGAAACATCAATATAAAAGAGAGTCATCAACTAGTTGCCTCTCTTTCACCCCCAAATAGGGATGAAAGAGATCTGGGGACCTGGCCCACAACCTATGCATGTGCCCTGACAGGGAATTGAACTGGCAACCTTTCAGTTCACAGGCTGGTGCTCAATCCACTGAGCCACACCAGCCAGGGCACTTTTCTAGACCTTCTTTATTCTTTTTCTAGATTAACATTTCCACCTTGTATCATTTCTCTTCTGCCATAAAAAATGTGTTTAACTTTTTTTTATTTGTAGTACATGTCTCAGGCAATAAATTCTTTATGTTTTTGAATGATATTTATTGAGTATACATTTTTAAATTAAGTTTCTTTTTCAGTGCATTTAATGTTATACCAGCTTTTTTATGAATATTTTCTGATGATAGAAGTTCTTATTTCTTTATTCATTGGTATGCAACCTATTTATCCCTCTCTCTCCCTTCAATTATTTTAAGATTTTATCTTTGTTACTTTTTACAGCAATTTGATTATGGTGTGCCTTGTGGCTTATTTCTATTTAATTCTTTATTGCTTTTTGAGGATCTTTGCAAAATTAGTTTTTCTTAAATTTAGATGATAGTTGGCCATTATTTATTAAATTTGTTCTTTTTCATACTTATTGATTTCTTTGACTCTAGTGTCATATATTTTAGATAACTTGACATTTTTTTCCCATGGTTTACTCATGCTTTCTTCATTTTACTTTAACTTTTCCTCTGTTTTTCACCTCAGTGCTTCATTTGTTTGCTGGTATCTCTATGTTTGTTAAAGTTTTCTCTACCAGTGTCTAATCTGCCATTAGTCTCATACAAAGTATATTTTATAACAGATGTTGGTTTTTTTAAATTATTTTTTGAAAGATTTTATTTATTTATTTTTAGAGAGGGGAAGGGAGGGAGAAAGAGGGGGAATGAAGCATCAATGTGTGATTTCCTCTCATGCACCTCCTTCTGGGGACATGGCCTGCAACCCAGACATGTGCCCTGACTGGGAATTGAACTGCAATGCTTTGGTTCATGGGCTTGTGCTCAATCCACTGAGCCACACCAGCCAGGGCAGACACTAGTTTTTTAACTGTACAAATTTTACATGCGTATATTTTTTCTATAGCTTCTATGTTTTACTCATACTGTTTCATTTTCTCTATATTATTGGACATATAAAGCACTTTTTTGCTTAGTATTTTAATGTACTTGTGGTCAAAACTATAAAAAGAAGGAGATTTTGACTTCTAGTAAAGAAGAGGTATAGGTAAACAGATTTTGCTTCCTTGTGCAACCACAGAAAAAAATTACAACTAGACCTCAGAACAAAAACATCCAGAACCATCAGAAAATCAAGCTGTATGGGAGTTTGACAACTAAGTATTTAAAGAAGTTGCTTTCATCCAAATGGGTAGGAGGGGCAGAGATGCAGAGATGAGCTGAGAGGTGCAGAGATGTGGTGTGGCACAGAGAGGCGGCAGTGGTGCGACAGGTGGTCCCTCAGTCATGTGTGGTGGATAAAAATCAGGAGGGGTACCTTGGGAGTGAGAGATCCCAGCCTCAGGCTACCAGCACCAGGAAGATAAATCCCCATAATTTGTGGCTGTAAAAATCAGTGTCAGTTGGGGCAGTGGAATAAATTGCCGGATTTTCAGGAAAGTTCACTTGAAGGGCCCACAGGGGTTTAGAACATATGCAGACTCACCACCTCTGGAATTCAGCCCCAGGGAAACAGCTAGGACGGCACCAGTTGCATATGTGGAGTAAGTGAAGTGACTGAAAACAGGGTTAGTGTAGGGAAAACCTCCAGAAGCCAGGCAGTGGCACTCCTCTCCCTCTGAGCTCTTCCTCTCAAACAGAGTCACAAAATGGTGAAGTGGGCTGCCCTACCCTATTACCAAAGGCTCCACCCCAAACAATATACAGGTGCCTTTTCTAATAGGCCATGCTGCTAAAACAGGCAGTCAAAGCAGCTGTACCTAATACACAGAAACAAACACAAGGGGGACTACCAAATTGAGGAGACAAAGAGATACAGCCCAAATAAAAGAATAGAATAAAACCGCAGAAAAAGATCTAAATGAAACATAGAAAACCAACTTATCAGATGCATCGTTCAAAACATTGATGATCAAGATGCTCGAATAACTCATTTTGAATATTGCAACAGCATAAAAAAGACTCAGGAAGAAATGCTCAGAGAACTCACTGAGTATGAAAACAACATAAAGGAAGAAATGAAGGTTACACGAAGTGAAATAAAGAAAAATCTACAGGGAACCAACAGTGGAGGGAATAAAGTCAGGATTCAAATAAGATTTGGAACATAAGGAAGAAATAAGCATTCAGCCAGAACAGCAAGAAGAAAAGGAATTTTAAAAAACGAGGATAATATAAGGAGCCTTGGGGACATCTCCAAATGTAGTGACAGCCAGACTGTAAGAATGTCAGAAGGAGGAAGAGCAAGAAATTGAAAACTTGTTTGAAAACATAATGAAAGAAAACTTCCCTAATTTGGTGATGGAAACAGACATATAGGTCCAGGAAGCACAAAGAGTCCCAAACAATTTGGACCTAGAGAAGACCATACCAAGACACATCATAATTAAATTCCAAAGGTTAAAGATAGAGAATCTGAAAAGCAGCAAGAGAGAAGCAGAGTTATCTACAGTGTCCTATGGGTGTTTCCATAAGACTACCAGCTGATTTCTCAAAAGAAACTTTGCAGGCTAGAAGGGACTGGCAAGAAGTATTCAAAGTGATGAAAAGCAAAGACCTGCAACCTAGATTACTCTATCCAGCAAAGCTCTCATTTAGAATGGAAGCGCTAACAAAGTGCTTCCCAGACAAGGTGAAGTTAAAGGAGTTCATCATCACCAACCCATTATTATTACATGAAGTGTTAGGGGGACTTATTTAAGAAAAAGATAAAAACTATGAGCATTAAAATGACAACAGATTAACAAATATCCAGAACTGAAAAAAAAAAAAAAAAAACAAACAACCTAACTAAGCAAACAACCAGAATAGGAACAGAATCATAGATATGGAGATCATTTGGAGGGTTATCAGCTGGCAAGAGGAATGGGGAGAACAGTAGAAAAGGTGCAGGGATTAAGAAGCATAATTGGTAGGTACAAAATAGACAGGAGGCTGTTAAGAATAGTATGGGAAACGGAGAAGCCAAAGGACTTATATGCATGACCCATGGACATGACCTAAGGGGAGAATTGCTGGGTGGGATGTGGGGGGGGGCAAGTACTGGCCAGAGGCAGCAAAGGGGGAAAATTGGGACAGCTGTAATAGGATAATCAATGAAATATATTTTATATTTTTT
>PVKM010021820.1:0-22291 GCA_004027735.1 Carollia perspicillata | reverse complement strand
TAACTGACTGCTTTTCTTACTGCAGCTAGTAAGATTCTCTCCTTGTTCTGAAGCTTTGCCATTTTAATGTGTCTTGGGGTGGCTGTCTTTGGGTTCATCCTGTTTGGGATTCTCTGTGCTTCCTGGACTTGTATGTCTTTTTCCTTCAGCAGGTTTAGGGAAGTTTTTGGTCATTATTTCTTCAAACAGATTCTCAATCCCTTGCTCACTCTCTTCTCTTGCTGGTATTCCCATGATGCGGACATTATTATGCTTCATGTTGTCCCAAGGTCCCTTAAACTATCCTCACTTTTTAAGTTCTTTTTTCTTTTTGCTGCTCTGCTTGGGTATTTTTTCCAAACTTGTCTTCCAAATCACTGATTTGATCTTCTGCTTCATTTAACCTACTGTTTATTCCTTCCAGTGTGTTATTTTGGATATTGTATTCTTTGTCTCTGACAATATTTTGGACATTGTGCTTTTTAATGGTTTTTCTGTCATTTTTCAGGCTGTTGAGTTTCTTTATCATCATTACTTTAAACTCTATATCTGAAAAATTGCTTGCCACTATTTCATTTAGTTCTTATGGAGAATTCTCTTGTTCTTTCATTTGGGACCTGTTTTTTTGTTTGTTTGTTTGTTTGTTTATCTGCCTACTTTGGCTGCCTCTTTGTTTTTTTTTGTTTTTTGTTTTTTGTTTTTGTATTAGATACATCTGCTAAGATTCTGATGCAGACCTATGTCACATGCTGCCTGTGACTGGATCTAGGGAACCTATTTGGAGCCATGAGCAATTCACACTTTTTGGCTCCCTGTGTTGGGCCTGTACTGTGCAGAAAGAACTAGGTTGCATACCAAGGCTGGCTTTTAATAGAACCAGGTCAACTAAAGTCTCAAAGCTCCCAGAGATATGCCTTCACGCTTAGGCATAACCACTGTAATAACTCCACCTATACTCCTCAGCAGCCTGGAGTAGGCTCCACAGGGTATGGAGTATAAGGGACTCTTGTGGATGGGGCTATTGCTTCTCCCCAGGCTGATGCTGCAGGGAGTGTAGTGCTATGCCCTAGACAGATGGCTTCTGCAGTATGGGGAATGACTCAGCACAGGGATCCTGGTGACTGACCCTCTGCCCTCTGCCCAGAGCCACTAATCCCAGACTCTCCCCATGGCTCTAGTTCACTCTCCCCTCCCTCTGCCAGAATCTGGGGTGAGTGGCTGTAAGTGAAATTTTGTGCATGGGTCCTTTAAAAGGTTCTCCATGTCTCTAGCTGTCTCTCCCTGGTGGACAGAAACCCTAATGCTTTTCTTAGGGGGATATCATTTGGGTTCCTTTCCAGGTTGTGGTGCTTTATGCTAGGGAGCTCAGCTTGGGGGTTAGACCCCTCACTTCCCAAGGGGAACCCATCCCCTGGCCACTGATACATCCCTCCAGAATTCCAGCTGCTGCCTGTGGGAGCCCAGCGAGCCCTCTTGAGCCTCTGCAACTTCCTACCAGTCTCAGTGTGGTTGTGTGTATCTTCCATAAGTCCTTGGTTTTAAGGCTCCTCTCCAGCTAGTGTTCAGTTGATTATTCAAGATGATTTTTTAAAAATAATTTAGTTGTAATTCTAGTTTTGGCTGGGAGGGATTAGTGTAGCTTCCGCCTACTCTACTACCATCGGGGACCCTATAATTATCTTCTAAAAGGGATATAGCAATACCGTAATCTGAGCTACATTCACTGAATAATGCTGCCCTAATTAATGTGAACTTTTTATTATTCTGGGTCTTAAAAATATAAATAAATGTGGAAGTCTTCTAATCTGAGATAGTCTTACTTCCTGATCCTTCCAGATGGTCTTCTGTTACATACCACTGGAAGATGGTAGCAAAGTACCCTGGGTTGTCCCAGAGCAAAGTTTGTCCTCTATGTGACTTAGCCATATGGGTTACTGAGCCTCTTCACGTGAATGCAAACACATTTCTGACAAAAGAAATCCTTTTAGGACAAGAAACATAAGTTTTGTCTCCTACTACTGAGCCTACCAAAGTTTTAATTAACAGAGCTTCTAATAATAGTGCTCTTTGGCTGACACCACATGACAGTCTAAGCAATAGGATGATGTGGAGATGTTTAACTCCAATCACAGTGGGGTCCTTCCAAAACTTAATTTAGAATAAGGTACACGGTACATGTAAAAGAGAAAAAAACCTGCCACTAGACTCCAACTGTCTCCTGTAGGGATAAATCTTGTTGGACTACAGAGTTACTCAAAGGATGAGCTGAAAGTCTCTCTATCAGAATCAAATCATGACTATTAAAGGTAGATATTTCTACAGTCCCAAACTGGATAAGCCAGCATCTGAATTTAATTTTAATACTATTTGCATATTTTAATAACTGCTCTTATCATGATCACTTCGAAAGGTTTGGGTTGTGGAATGATAGACCTGCAGAAGAGCTTCGGAGTAGGAGCTGGAACTATCAGAACTGCTCTATACGATAGAGGGGGAAACATGAAGTTCTGGGGACACGACAGTAGAAGGAAATGTGAGAGGATGGAGGGGAGAAGAAAACAGTCACCGGATGACCAAAGGTTGAAGAATACTGGCAGAGCAAGCACCAAGAAATCTTAGCTGGTACAGATGCTGAAAAGGCTTTCAAAGAACAGGGACATTTAATACAAAGTCAAAGTCATTTATGTTGAATAAATGCCAAAAGTTCTAGATTCTCTTCACTTCTCTGTACATCCAGTGGAATCTGCTGTTCACACAGAGGCTGTGGATGGTTAAGTTTTTGTTTGTGGAAATCACAGAAAGAGGTTGAACTTCATAGCACAGAGTATATAGTCAGTATAAGATCAGAGAAAAATCCTTACATGACAAAAAACAACAAATAGTCAAAACATTAGTAGAAGCAGAAACGTAAGCACAAAGAAACACGTACCTGAAAAGTTACTAGAAATCTTGGGTTTGGGCCTGGGGCTTGCTACAGAAATTGGCATGAAAGCTTGATCCAGTTTTATTTAAATTTTAAGAACAAAGTGCTCCCTGGTGACATCTGGGTTCTATGATGTTCTTTTATTTTCTTTGCCATCTACCAACTTTAAAACAAACAAACACCCTTCTGCATTTTCAAACTCTTGTGCTTAGAATTGACATTTTAAAATATATTTTACTGATTATGCTATTATAGTTGTCCCATTTCCACCCATTATTCCCCTCTGCCCTGCACACCCCCTCCCACCTGCATTCCCCCACTTTAGTTCATGTCCATGGGTCATATGTATAAGTTCTTTGGCTTCTACATTTCCTATGCTATTCTTAACCTCCCCCTGTCTATCTTCTACCTACCATTTATGCTACTTGTTCTCTGTACCTTTTCCCCTTCTCTCTCCACCCACTCCCTCACTGATAACCCTCCATGTGATCTCCATTTCTGTGGTTCTGTTCCTGTTCTAATTGTTTGCTTAGTTCTTTTTTTGTTTTTGTTTGTGTTCAGTTGATAATAACTGTGAGTTTGCTGTTATTTTACTGTTCATAGTTTTGATCTTCTTTTTCTTAGGTAAGTCCCTTTAACATTTCATAGAATAAGGGCTTGGTGATATGAACTCCTTGAACTTGACCTTATCTGGGAAGCACTTTATCTGCCCTTCCATTCTAAATGAAAGCTTTGCTAGATAGAGCAGTCTTGGATGTAGGTCCTTGCCTTTCATGACTTGGAATACTTCTTTCCAGCCCCTTCTTGCCTGCAAGGTCTCTCTTGAGAAATCAACTGACAGTCTTATGGGAACTTCTTTACAGGAAACTGTCTCCCTTTCTCTTGCTGCTTTTAAGATTCTCTCCTCTTTAATCTTGGCTAATGTAATTATGTTATGCTTGGGTGTGTTCCTCCTCAAGTCCAACTTCTCTGGGACTCTCTAGGCTTCCTGGACTTCCTGGGAATCTATTTCCTTTACAAGATTGGGGAAGTTCTTTATTATTTGTTCAAATAAGTGTTCAATTTCTTGCTCTTCCTCTTCTCTTTCTGGTACCCCTATGGTTTCCATATTAGAGAGCTTAAAGTTGTCCCAGAGGTTCCTAAGCTTCTCCTCATTTTTTTGAATTCTTGTTTCTTCATTCTGTTCTGGTTGAATGTTTCTTTCTTCTGTCTGGTCCACACCATTGATCTGAGTCCTGGTTTTGTTCCCATCACTCTTTGTTCCATGTACATTTTCCTGTATTTCACTTGGCATAGCCTTCATTTTTTCATCTAATTTGCAACTATATTCAACGAATTCTGTGAGCATCCTGATTATCAGTGTTTTGAACTCTCCATCGGATAGGTTGTCTATTTCTTCATCACTTAGTTGTACTTCATGTGGAGCTTTGATCTGTTCTTTCATTTGGGCCACTTTGTTTTGTTTTGTTTTGGTGCAGCCGTTACATAGTAAGGGGCAGAGTCTTATGAATTCCCAGAGTGGGGCAACCCACTTGGCTGCTTCCTGATGCTGTCTGTGGGAGAGGGGTCTGGAGGGAACAATGCCCCTTGTTCTGC
Source organism: Carollia perspicillata (assembly GCA_004027735.1). Lineage (NCBI taxonomy): Eukaryota > Metazoa > Chordata > Mammalia > Chiroptera > Phyllostomidae > Carollia > Carollia perspicillata. The sequence continues at coordinate 17,793 of PVKM010021820.1, read as the reverse complement.
TCTCTGTCAGCTTTCAGTCACTTCCCTGCTACCCACAATCATATTGGGCCCTTCTGGTGCTGATTCCCAGGTGGGTGGACTTGTATACATTTTAGCACCCTGTTGGTCTCTCCAACAAACTCTCCTGTGAGGCTGGGAGTTTCTCCCACTGATGCCTCACCCCCCACTGGTGTTTTTAATCAGAGGTTTGAGGCTTTATTTCCCATGCTAGAACCCTGGGTTGCACAGTCTGTCTTGCTCCCCAGTTGTTCCTCCCAGCTTATCTGCTTGCGAATGTGGGATCGCCCAGTCTGCAATCCTTCACTTTGCAGGGTCCACCAGCCATGGCTTTGTCCACCCTGATCCTCCAGCCACTGGCTTGCCTTGCATCCTCCCTGCCCGGCTGCCTGTCTCCACCCCTCCTACTGGTCTGGATGAATGTTTCTTTAACTCCTTGGTTGTTGGACTTCCATACAGTTTGATTTTCTGTCAGTTCTGGTTGTTTTTTGTTTTTAAATTTGTTGTTGTCCTTCTTTTGGTTGTGTAAGGAAGCACAGTGTGTTTACCTACACCTCCATCTTGGCTGGAAATTGTCATTTAAAAAAATTAACTTTCTTTTGAGCTGGTCTAGAATCCATTTCCAAAAGCAATGATTATTTATTACACATCCCTTTAGATGTATAGAACTTTCTATTAGACAATTTTTTAAACTGAAGGTCACACAAAACAATAGGGTAACCTAACTTCAGTGAGTAAACTGGGCCCTGATAATTATGTAAAAAGTGCTGTATTTCCTCAAAATGAGCAAAACATTCACTTCTCAATGACAGATGCAGGGACACAGCTGCTCCACAAGCATATTTAGGCCAAGACTACTGTATACCCTCATTGCTCCCTTAACTGGAAACTTATTAATGAATTTTTTTAATTAGGGATTTGGTTACAACCTACATGGAAAAGAAAGATAAACATTTTTGCTCAATTACTAAAATATATGGTAGTAAAGCTGATTTGGAATTATAATTTTTTGAACACAGGAATAGAATGAAGTTAAAAGGTTAGTTAGTAAAGGAGCACTTGACATTGAGAAGTTGTGAAATCTTATCCTGTCTCAAATTTCCTTTCTTAACATTGAATAAATTATTTTCCATGAGCCTCAGTTTCATATGGAACATGAGCCTCACTGTCATATGGGAACAGTAACAATCTTAGTCTGTGAGGGCAATGAAAATTCAGCAGACCTTTACCTTTCAAAGAAACCTATCCCTGAACTTCTAGCCCAAAAGAAAAAGTTGCTATAAGGTCCAGATTTTCCCCTGGATCAGGTATTTCTGAGGAAAGGCATATATTCTTGAACTAAAATTAAACTGAAATTCCCTTTCTCTCACTTAACTGTTTTCACTAAAGAAATAGTTTTTTTTTCTCTCTTACAGACAGAATAAGAAATAAACCCAGCTGAGATCTTGATACCATGCACCTAACCAGGCTCTCCACCAGGTGAGTGTCTCACCAACTGTCACTGTTTTGTGGAGGCTGAACACACATAGGCTGGTTCATGGATGACTTGCCTCTGGGACCCCTACGAAGAGCTGTGGACGTCATTTCTACTCGCTTTCTAAGTTAAAAAAAAATGAGCCTAAGATTCTTACACTAGGTCTCTGTGATGCTCTCATGAAGTTAGACTGAAGAAGAGGAGACCCTCGATGTAAGCTGACTGTGCAGGCCTGTATTTCCTCCTCTGTCAAATAAGAGAATTGAATTAGATAGTCTCTAAGATTTTTCCCACATTAATAATCCAATGATTCTCTGATCCTGTGTCATACTCATTGTCAAGTGACTTATGTTCTGGTTTGGGTTCTTCAACAGCACAACCACCACGCACTTTTTGCAGTTTGAGCTCTGAAAAAACACTGTATCTCTAGGATTCAAAGGCAAGATTAATAATTAGGAGACAGTTAGTTAACACCAGAAAAACAAACAACCCAATTCAAAAGTGAGCAGAAGATCTGAATAGACACTTCTCCAAAGAGAGATGGCCAATGGACATACAAAAAAATGTTCAGCATCACTAATTACCACAGAAATGCAAATCAAAATCCCAACGAGATACCACCTCACACTCATCAGAATGTCTGTAATGAATAAATCAGCCAACAACAAGTGTTGGAAAGGATGTGGAAAAAAGGGAACCCTTATGCACTGTTGGTGGGAATGCAGATTGATGCAATTGCTATGGAAAACAGTGTGAAGGTTCCTCAAAAAATTAAAATGGGATTGACTTATGACTCAGCAAAGAAACAAACCCAAAACACTTATTCAAAGAATATATGCACCCCTATGTTCATTGCATCATTAATGGATAAAAACGCTGTGCTACATTTACACAATAGAATAGTATTCAGCTAAAAAAAAGAATGAAATCTTACCTTTTGTGATAGCATGGATGGACCTAGAAGGTATTATGCTAAGTGAATAAGTCAGTCAGAGAAGCAAATACCATATGCTTTCACTTACACATGGAACCTAATGAACAAAATAAACAAACAAAATGGAAACAGACTCACAGACACATAGAACAGACTGACAGCTGTGAGAGGGGAGGGAGGTTGGGGTCTGGGTGGAAAAGGCGAAGGGACTAAGTAGTACAAATTAGTAGTTATAGAATAGCCTCAGGGATGTGGACTGCAGCATGGAGAATATAGTCAATAATCTTGAGATAAATAGGTATGGAGCTGAGTGGGTGTTTGGGGCAGCAAGGGTGGGACCACTGTGTGGAATGTGTGGGGTTTGTTTGACCACTTTGCTTTACACTTGAGGCTGGTGCAGAATGGTAGTATGTATGAATTGTGGTTGAAAATTTTTTTAAATAAAAAAAATAAAAGAAAGAAGTAAACTCTTGAAAAAAATGTTGTATGCTCTTTAAAATGCCTTCTTGATTAAATCATTGACAATGAAATAGCTCACTGACATCCAGAATTGGCAAGGTCCAAGCTTGATGAATCTGTATGACTTCAAATGGGTATACTTTTCCCTAGTTTCCCAATAAGGAAAATAAAATATTTTGAAAATGAGATATACTTCTCACTTCATCACTCCACTTCAGATGAAATTTATGGCATTTCAAGGTTTATAACTTATTTTAGGTCCTAAACTGCAATATTTTACTATGCCACATTTCAACAGATGTTGCATGATGTTCCATTCACTATTGAGTAGCATACAGCAATGTGTGCATTAAGAATTTAATGGCAGAGTTCGGTAGATTAGGGGCTTATAAACACTCTGGTCCTTGGAGGGGTGGAACTCTGTATTCTGCATACAAATTATGTATATATTACCCTACTATACGGTGTTGGTTAATCTCAAATACTGATGCAGTACTTTAAAGGAGCAAAACCATAAACATGCAACTCTACCGTAGCTCCTGAAAGTGTGGTGGGTTTTGAGTAAATTTTTCCATTTCCTTCCACATGTTATATTTTCAAACATAATGAAAGCAATATGTAACAGAAACCCTCTGCTTTCTATTCAACCCTGGGTTAACTCATCATTACTTTCAATGTTTGGAAACTAAGAGAACCTTTCAAAGAAGAAGACATGACTTATCAAATAATGACTGATCACACTCATGCTACTCTGTCTCCTAACCACCCAGGTGATATTTAGGAAGTGTTCCCATTTACACAGGTAAGCACCAAACACAGCTCCATCTCTGCAAGTCATCTGTCCCCATCCCTATCAGCAAAATTTAAATAATAAAAATCACTCCATATATTCTCTGCTGTGGAGGTGATTGTGTATGTAGATGTCACATTATGTTATGTATTTTCTTTTTGCTTGTTTATTTTTATTTTTAATTTTTTTAAATTCCCTCTGCTGAGCATATCAGCCAAATTCCTGATGGGTTTCCTCTGTGGTCCCTCACCCCCTGCCTCCCTCGTACTGATGCAAATTTTAGGCGTTCTTCAAAAGCTATTGGTCCAACCACTTCTCTTTTCTTGCTCATCCATGTTTGTGCACATGGCTGTGTTTGGTATGGAATCAGAGGCTGGTTTATTGCCAATAAAATAGCTTCTGTCCCTACAGAGATTAGTTAAACATACAGATTCCAGTAACCTGCTTTCTGCTGAGGAAGGAGAATGGCACAGGTACATAAGGAACAGCAAAGCCCTTTGCAATTCAGTAGAAATTAAGACAACATGCAAGGCCCTAGGTTTTGGATGTTTATAATCTTCCAAAACAGCCATAGGCCGTTATTAAAATAGTTTTATAGTGGTTTACGGCATCTTCATTAAAAGTAAGTATATTTTGGCAATATTTCTCTTGAGAAGTTGCTCAACTACTGTTTATATTGGAGGGATGTGATTCAATATGAAAGAAAATAAGTAGTTAATGTTTATCCTATTCTCAGGAATGCAGTGTCTGTACAGCATTAAGTATCACATATGATATTCACTAACTTCTACCATTAAAATTTTCTATATTTTATAACGTTAGTTGTACTGTTGGAGAGGTTTTTTTTTTTTTTTTTAGGAATGTAAAATGTCTCCCATTCATCCAGTTGATGCCTCTAAGAATTACTGTGGTTCAGTCAGCTCGGGCTGATACAAGTTACCACAAACTGGGTGTTGGACAATAAACATGTATGAGGGAGGACCCCCCCCCAAAAAAAAATGAAATTCCTATTTGAATGGTGGTCCCCTTATAGTACAGGCTTCCCCCACAAGGTAACTGTTCTAGGAACCCATCTGTTATCAGTGTACCAGCTGGTATGGTTGTGAGAGGCTGCATTTGGCTTCAGTGAATTTTTCTGAAGACTCAACACATTTGCCCATTTCATGATAGGTGATTTATGACTGCACGGGCCCACACTGTGCTGAGGGTTCAGTAATTTTTGACTAAGAATGGCACAACCCCCATGCCTCACCCTCCCTATTCACCCAATCTCCCCCCAAAGTGACTTTTTTTTCGTTTCCCTGGATGTACAAAGTCCTCGAAGGGAAACGTTTTGCCCATGTGGAAGAGGTGTAACAAAAAACAGCAGAAGCACTAAAAGGCATCAAAATCCACAAGGTCAAAAACTGGGGGAGGGCGATAACAGGGCAAAGAAAGGAAGGGTCGCCAAGGAACATGTGTAAAGGACCTATGGACAAAGATAATGGGGAAAATGGGTGAGAGTAAGGGGGGGGGTTGGGACAACTATAATTGAACAACAATAAAAGAATTAACAAAAAATAAAGAAACTGTTATGAGCAGTGGAAAAAACATCTTGATAGGTGCATTGCATAGAATGGAGTATACTTTGAAGGTGACTGAAGTTTAAATATGTAAGAATAAATATATATTTTTAATAAATAAATTCTAGGGTTCTTTGGGTCCCCCATCCTTCTTGTACGTCTCACAGTTCTGGAGGCTGGGAAGTCTAAGACCCAAGTCCTCACCTCCAAATACCATTCAGTTTGGGATAATGACTTTAATGTGAATCTTGGGGGTGACACAAACATTTAGTCCATAGCTCACTGTAGCCACTTAAAAAAACTGGTCAAGAGGTAGCAGAAAGAGCCCTAGTGTTTTATCCTGTGGTTCTGAGCAGGTATCAGAGCAACCTAGAGATGAGTGAGCTGGACCTCTGCACTCTGCTAGTCTGTCTTAGAAGATTATGAATGGTTACCAGGAGAAAGTCAGTACATAAGGGAATGCAAATCCAGCCACTATTAGGAAAGAAAACAAGGGTTCTCCTCCTGCCCAAGAACACACTGACCTTTGAGAGTGGCAGTGCCTGGTGTGTGTCGGGACTGGAAGACGAGGGGCAGGGGTGGGGGCCTGCCACAGATAGCTGTCTCCTGCTTCCTACATGTGAAACTTGAAGTAGTTTAAGAAAAACTTTATCTTTGAGGATCTTTTCTAGTTCCTTTAAGTCAGTAATTCTCAATCAGGGATGGGACAAATGTCATATGTGTGTGGGGAAAATTTTCACGTTGCAGTCAGAAACCTAGCCCCAGCCTAGACGTACTAAAACCTCCAGTGCCGGTGCCGGTGGACTCTGAGAAAGCCCCTCCAACAATTTTGTATTTGCACAGTTGATTAAAAGCAAATATTGACAGGACCCTGCTGAGGAAGGTAAGGAAGAGATCCTGGTCACAAAAATGGAGCCTGGCTCCCTCAACCAAATCAAAATTACACCTAAACGACAGAACCACCATCATTCGGAACTGCCTGAAATCCAGCTGAATGGAGGCCGTGCAAAGATTTAAAGAAGCAGCCACATCGAGACTACAGCTGCTAACCACACTGGGCCCTGGGTTCAGGAACTCAAGGATGGTCCAGTTCCATTTCACCAGCAAAGACCTAGAACCCCACAGAGACCTCTACCGAGACATGCGCTACTGCTCTGTGGGCTGCGTGGACTTCTCCTGCACGTTGCCCTGTGAAGTGTCCCTGCTCATGCGCCAGTACTCCCTTGGAGAAGATCTTCATGGACCTCATCCCCTACAACCAGAAAGGCTTCCTCACTGGTCTCCAGTTAACCCTCATCAACTACAAGCAAGTTCAGCATCAGAAGCTGGAGCAGCAGAGCGGGACAGGGGCATAGCAGGCACCCCCACTGCCTCTGCTGCCCCAGGCTAGCGCCCATTCTGGAGGACCAGGCAAGGTCCTTGAAGAATCTGCTGCAGCTCTGCCCCAAGCAGCCTGAGCCTCAGGGCACTGTGGAGGCCTCTAAGGCAGCAAGGCGGCCCCAACTCCAGGGTCCTCCTCAAGCACTGCCCAAAGCCCTCCTGGAGTAGCTCCCCAAACACCCCCCTCCTGGACCGATCCAGCCCCAGAACCCTGGGGCAACCACCAACTCCGGAGCCTCCTCTTCAAGCCACTGCTGCTCCAGACCAGGGTGCCCCTACCACAGACTTCTCTCCACTAAGTCTAGCCCCCAAGGGCTTCTACATGGCTGCCCTCACCTCACCAGGGCCTGCGCCATTTGGAGGAAGTCAGGGTGAGTGGATTCCAGACCCTAGGCTCAATAGCATCTGACCTTGCAGTGGAGCCCACGGGTGCAGGAGGGGGGCCTCAGCTGGGTAGTTATACTCTATTTTTTTGTTGTTGAAACTCAAAGAACTATATAGCAAAGAAGGGAAAATTATCTGTGTGTAAATTTTAAAAGAAAATTTTATAAAGAACTTAAAAAGCCTGATGGTGGAAAAGCACTATCAGGTTGAGCACAGCCCTTGCAAAGACCTGGGGCGGGAAATGCTTGTTCTGGGAGTCTCCCCATCTCCCGCCAGTCTTGGGCCACCAGTCATCCACCACTGGCCAGCTGTAGGGGCCATCGCCTGCAGGAGCCTTTAGCCTGGGACGCTGGTGGGCATGTAGCACTGACCTCCCGTTACTCTGGGCTCAATCGAGAGCACAACCAGCAGACCCCTATGCCAAGTTGGGACGCGGCACCTGCCCAGATTCTGCGGGGCAGTAAAGAAGTACTTGCGTGTTTTGTTATACTGACGAGATCAGAGAAGTCCTTGAAAACTGGTGGCACAGCCACTAGTGGAATCTGGGCACCGCCCCTCCATTCATGTTGTCTGCCTTCCATAAACTGATGGCTGATGATGGTGGTTACACCTACGTGGGAACAGCTTGGTCCCCCACCAGCAGTGGTGGTGACGCAGTCTGCGTCCAGACATGACCGAGTGGTCACCCCCTTTTCCTCCTTGGCCTCTGTCCCAGGACTTCAGGCCCAAGGAACCCCTAGTACCAAAAGGAGTTTCCCCCTCTGCTGTCCCCACTCCCAGTGCAAGGACAGAACGAAGCTGGCCGGGGAATGGCAGAGACCCCTCAGCACAGTGTGCTTCTCCGAGGCCAGGCTGGGCCAGGCTGGGGCAGGCTGGGGAGCGGGATATCACCACCCAGAGTGGGAAGCCCTGGGCGGGGGCGCCCCTCACCGAAGCCTCCCTCTCCCTCGCCATCCCTCCCTCTCCGTCTCTTCACCCGCTCTCTTCCTGCTTCTCTTTCGTTTCTTCCTTTCCCTTTCCTCCTCCCTCTTTCCTTTTTCTTCTTCCTAGTTCCCATAGTTTAGGTCTTTTAAATTACTTAAATTTTTGAATAGGAAATAGATGGACATAATTCAGCTATTTTTTTTCAACTTTTCAAAGGTATACAGTGAAAAGTCTTCATCCCAGAAAAATATCAAATTCCCAAATTGAGCAACATTCTATAAAATACCTGACCTGTCCTCAAAAATGGTCAAGATCATCCAAACCAAGGAAAGCCTTAGAAACTGTCACAGTGGAAGGAGCCCAGGGAGACATGTGATGTGGATCCTGGAGCACAAAAAAGACATTTGGGAAGAAACTAAGGAAATCTGAATCAAGATGGACTTCAGTCAATAACCTACCAACGCTGGTTCATTAATTGCAAAAAATGTACCAAACTCACCTGAGATGTTAATAATAAGGGAAACTGGGGGTGGGCTTTGTGGGAAATCTATCTTTGCAATTTCTCTGTAAATGTGAATGTTAATAAAGTTTATTTTAAAAACAAATACTGATAACTTAATATTCCCTTAGTCATACAGGAGTTTGAAAATCTCAAAGGAATGAAAACCCTTCCTGAGCGGGGCCCTTGGGGAGGGACATTCAACTTCAGACCCTTTCTCATGTAGCTGCTTGTTAGAGGGGGAAGAAAAGAGAAACAATGATGAAAAGTAAGGAACCTCCAGCAAGAAAAGCCTGAGAAGGGGAGGAGGAGAACTCTGGTCCCCGGGGACTTTCCTGTAGGCAGACTCACTGCCAATCAGGGCGTCTGTGCCAGATGACAGGTGTCAGTGTTGCCATCAGCTAGCACATCAGGGGGCTTAGATGCCGGTTGCCCCGGAAGACCGAATGCCCAAATTGATGCGCCCTGCTCTTCTAGTGAGAAATTAAACACTGTGTACTGATGTCTTTAGCACCCTCAGTCCTTGCACAGTGTTTTCACCCCCCAAAATTCAGCATTATAATTTTGATGAATAGATGTCATCTTTCTCAAGGATATTTTCCATTTACCCTTGGGCACCTATTTTGATACTCCGAAACTAAGGACTGTTTCTTTAAATTGTATCTTTCTTGCCCGTGATTACCCCAAAAAGCCACCCAGTATTGATTGTCCATGAAGATGACTTTAGTCTTTTTCTGAATGAAGTATTGGGGTGGGAGAGAGGTGTGTTACCTGGTAGTTGAGTAGACAAAAGTCTACACCACCATGTGGTCTCTGCACTTCTAAACATGCCCCCAACATGTTCAAAGGTGCGTCTGACAACCAGTTGTTCAACACAAAACATGGGCTCATGCCCCACCTAGCATGGCAAGGTTTTAAAATGGTGACTGGAAAATACTCTCACCACCTCGTGATGAGAATTTTACATGATGTCTCCTAAAAATGGCTACCCATGTAATCTCATTTTGTAACTCCCTCTCCCCAAATCTATATTTTTCTAGATTTTAAAGAAAAGGGGGAGGTATTCTGATTAAATTTTGAAGGCCAATATCCTTTACACATTCTTAAAATATTTGAAGCAAAAGAATGTTAGGATATGGTCATTTCTTATGCAGCTGAGTAACCAAATGGCCATTTCCCCCTAAATATTTGTTAAAAGTACATTATTTATATAGACACTTAAAATGCTTAAAAAGAATCACCAAAGTATATTGAGCAAATATAAAATTATGTATGTAATATTTCCTTAGTCTAGACATGAATATCTATTAAGCGCATTCTTTTCAGAGTGGGGCGGGGGGAAGGGTGTGGGATCTCTCAAATTGATAAAGCTATTACATTTAGTACAGATCAACAAATGGAAACAAATTGCTTTTATATAGGAAGGGTTTAAGCCACTTTTATGAACTTCTGAATTCAGGACCCTGTATTTTTTTTTATGACAGGAGAATAGCCTGGAGTTGAGATATAAATTGGATGCCTTCTGCTTATGTTGAGCTCACGCTCAGTCTCTGTACAAAGGTAAAACTCTTTGCTTATAAATCATACATATAAACATTACAGTATTAGAATTTACATTTTTGTTTTCCTTCAAAGTAACTGGGGCACCACCGATATCCTCGAAGTTTGCTTTTGTTTCTTTCAGAAAACAAAGCAAAACAAGAACAAAAACTCCATCCCCCTGAATAAGCTTGTCCAACAAATAAATTTGATTATTTAAGTAAACAGGCTACCTCAATTTTTGTTGCATATTTTTGAGTAAGAAAAGCCACAAATGTTTTAAACCAATATGTTAAATCTTGAGCTTCAAAATTTTTTGACGTCTAACACTGCAAACATTTAAAAAGATTAATTTTGAGTGAATTCACTCACAATTTCACATATCAGCTACTTTTCTTTTTTTACTATTAATTTATTTATTTGAGAGAGAGAGAAACACCAGTTTGTGGTTCCACTTATTTATGCATTTACTCATTGACTGTTGCATGTGCCCTGACCAGGGATTGAACCTGCAACACTGGTGTCTTGGGGACACTCTAACTAACGGAGATTCCTGGCCAGAGCCCCTAAGCTATTTTTAAAAAATCACCAGTGCAAACCAATTACCTTCCTATTCCAGGTTTTAGTTCAGAGAAAAGCGTAAGGGCTGAATTTCCAAAAGCAAGGCCTTCAAAAGACAAAAGTAGGCAAAAGTATTAAACAAATCAAGGCTGCAAGTTTATAAAACACAGGCATTGATGCTTCTGGTAGCAAACATTTTCAAAGGCTTTACATGACAATACTCTCAAGTCTCATGACGCTTGTTAAGAAAAATACATCAACATTTACATTACAAAGAAGAGTTTCCATGCCACCCTTTTATATGAGAAAATTAAAATGAAATAGTCTTTCCTGGCATCTCATTATACAGAATTTACATTAGCAGGGGGTCTGCTTAGCAAAACTTTGGATAACTTTTCATTCGTGAAGATTTGCAAAAGCATCACGATTACCCCCACTACCCACCCATTAAAAGAAAGAGTACTGAATTATGAAAACAAAACCTCTAATGGCACCAAAGACTAAGAGAACGTAGTTAAATCTGGTCCATCATTTCACAGTCACACCTTATCTCATTTGAGTTTAACACAACCTGTGAAACTGGTTTGAGACATCAAGGGACTTACCCCAGGTTCTACTTTTAGTGAGATGGGGATCAGAACTTGAACCCATTGTGAGAAAGCTACTCACTTGGTGACATTCATTGGCTGAAACCATTTTATGAGAGGAGAGGGTCCACGTCTTGCCTTCAAGGCTCCTTAGCTTGGCCCCTAAGCAGGGCTGCTCTGGAAGTGGCCTAGGAGCAAGCAGGCTGGAATGGGGCCCACAGAGTGGCTGTGACACCTTATCCTCACATATCTTCACCTTGCCCATTTCAGTACCTTGCAAGTACCTACCACATGCAAAGCCCTGTGGTAGGTGTTGTGGGAATCCCAGGTGTATGAAACATAGTTCCTGTCATCACAAAGTGGAACCACCGAGCCCATGCATGGCTTGTGACAACTGAACACCACCCACGAGGCTCTCTTGTCACGGCACATCTTTAAGGAGGAGGCCCTGACCAAACTTCTCTGTGTCCCGTAGGGCCATGCTGAAGTCTCATCAGTGCAGTGTGCAGCAGGGTTCTGGAACGAGAGGATTCTACCAGAGAACAGGACACTAGAGGAAGTATGCTTGATTCCAGTGTCTTCCACTGCTCCTGGGACAGGAAGGTGCTCAAGAAGCAACCCAAACCAAACTGTGGTCCTCACAGTCTCCCGATCACCCTAAGGGAGGCCAGGATGCATCTAACTGCCACTGTGGTAGTGACGACCTGTGTTTCCGGTAAAAGCCAACACTTGAGAAAAACAAACAAAAACAGCAGTTTCATTTAGAAATGTCTGCAATCTGCTTGATTATAAAAATAATGATTTTAAATAACATTTTTTAGATTGTGGATTTGAAAAAAAATGCCTCGTGAAGAGAATTCAGTGAAAAAGAGAATCACGGTTCACCTCCATGCTGCGTATCTGCCACGTGAGTTCTAGCCCGAGCCCCCTGCTTCTCCTGGCTCTGAGCAGCCCTCCATGCCTGTCCTCTGACTCCACAGCAAGGAAGTCGGTGCGGCTGCCTGCTTCCTTGGAGCAGATGGCTCCTCGCTTTTCACAACAGATGACGGTAAAATCAGCAGGGTGTTTTAAGAACTGGATTATTGAATACACAACTTGCTTGCTTAAGAGCGCTGGAAGAACAGCCCAGTGTACCTGGCACCTGAGCCCTGCTTTCTTCCAGGAGTAGATGATGCTCGTTGTCATCCAATGTGTCCGTGACTACGGTGTGTGTTAGGACTGCTTCTCTCTCTTCCATTTGCTTTCTGTGACCAGGCTGAGCCCACTGCTATGGAGCTGCTGTAAGTCTTTCAGGAGGAGGGGAAACCGGGCTGCTGCCCACTGCAGAGACTGTTACTGTTAACACCAGGCCTGGAAGACCTGAGGCTGGAGCACTTCCACTGCACAGCTCAAACTAGCATCCAGTTGTTGAGATTTTTTTTAATGGAATAAAAAGTGTTGGGTTGCGATGTTTTTGTAAAAGCATGATTTTTAAGTATATTGGTTATGTTTTTAAGATTCATTGCTGTCAGTATGGTGATCCTTCATTCCTGCATCCAAAAGGTATTTGTTGAGTTGCACAACAGGCAAGCACCCTGACAGGAAGATTCCCATCAGGCTGGATCTGGTGCTGTCTTACCCTCTGCTCCCCACCAAGATCTGGAATAGTTCCAGGCATATGGTTATAATCCCAACACATTCTTCAATGAATGAACTACACCATGAGAACGGATACCTGCACTTTCCTCACCAACAGTTCTTGTAATGATGAAAGTCAGTATAAATACCTTCGCCTTTGACAGTCTCTGTCTGCCATCTAGCTCTTTCCTGGAGCTACAATCAGATAGGCCCTACGGGGTGGACACAACTGCACAGCAAATTAGTTAATAAACTACCAGATGTTGACTGAATACCTACTATGTGCAAATTCCCCCTTAAACACTTGGGCCTTTCCAGGACATATAAGATATAGTCCATGTTTTCAAAGAGTTTCTGTACAAACAAAAACTTAACAGTTGCATCAGAGTGACAAAGTGGCCACTGAATATGGACAACCTAAGACAATTGAACACAATCCTAGGTAGGATTCTCTGTTACAGTTTCATATAGCGCTGAGGCCAAGGAGGTGCTGGCATAATAAAGAAAGAACTCCAAGAGGATGGAGGTGGAAGACTGGGTGGCTGCAGAAGTCAGAAGACTTGAATTGGCCCTTAAAGGTGAGGCAGAAAATGGAAGGGCACAGTAGGAATGCAGGAGTGCATGCACGCGCATGTGTGTGTGTGGTGATTGAGAATATCATAAATAGAATCTGGAAGAAGGCAGGGCATACAAGCTATGCCAAGAGTTAATTCGGTTTAGCACAATTTGAGTAAACAATAAATATTTATTGAGCACATACTATGTGCCAGGTATTGTGACAGGTACTAGGGATACAATGGTTAACAAGACTGATATGGCCCCTGGTTCACTGGCTGGTGAGAGAGACAGACAGACAGACAATCACAATATAGTCTGGGTGTTATGAGAAGGACACAGAATGTGGAGGTCAGAAAAACTTCCTAGCAGAAGAAATGTTGAGCTGACACCTGAAGCCAAGGTAGGAATTAGAGAGGTGAAGCTCGCAGGCAGGGTATCTAGCACCTGCCCTAGAAGAACACACATGTTGGGCCATGGGGATCTGAAGCTGGCTGAGTTTACGAGGATGTGAGGGGAAGGTGTGCTAACAGGTGGGGCTAGGGATGGAAGCAGTGGCTGCTTATGCAGTCTCTTGTACTCTGCATTATAGAATCTGAGCTTTATTCCAAGAACAGTGGTAACCACTGAAGAATTCTAAGTAAGGGAAGGAAGCAAACGAGTTTGCATTTTGGATGTGTAACTATCCTCAGGGTGCAATGGCCCTTAAAGGAAAAATGGGAGATAAGAACAGAAGGGTGATATGTGGCTGGATTCTTGAAGGTCTATTCCTAACACAGTTCAGGACAGAATGAATATTTCATGAATGAATGAATGAGTGAGTAAATGAATGAATTGATCAACCAGTCAGTCATTCAACATGGGACTGAAAATATGAGATATGAGGTGCAGGTTGAAGTTGTCTGTGCACATGTGAGGGTCCAGACAAATGCATATTGGAACACTGATGTGTCCTCCAGGCTCAAAGCTCTTCAGACAAATCATAATGTTTGGTAGGAGACACAGCAAACGAAGGCAGGGAGGAGGAGGGAGACGTGTCTCACCCACTAACTCAGCTGTCCTGAGCCTGTTCTAGTAACCTTGCCAGGTGTTACAACATCACAGGAAATACCAGCCTAACATGGGAGGAGGGCAGTGCTTGAAATTCTATGTATGGTTTCCACTATCTGGGAAAGAAGGCCTTTGAAACTGCTTTTGTCCCAAGGCCTGAAAGGCAAGAAAGGGCCCACAGCGCCCACAGGAAGAAGCCCATTAACACCTTTGGGTATTTATGCCCCCGCCCCCACCAAAAGTCGGTAAGGCCTTTCCCCGTCAATCAGTATGTAACTTCTTCACCCCCATCCTGCCAACTATGTAAGTCTTCAGAACAAAGCGCTCCCTCTCGGCTCTCTCTCTGGCTGCCTGGCCTCTAGTTATCCTTGGTCTTGCCACCCCTGCCCTTGTCTTTCTCCCTGACCTCAGCAAGGCCCATTCTCTTCCATGAGAGCATATCACCAACAAACCCTGTTTGCACGCTAATACATTGTGTATCTGTAATTCTTTACTGCACTGGCAAGAAGAAACGAATGTCCCGGAGTTCCTCCTGCAACAGTAACGACAGACGGCCATGGGGTGCCACATAACCGAGGGAAGCCGCTCCGGTGCTGCAGTGCAGTGACCCGGGTCTGAGGCCTAGTGTTGTCATTTATTAATTTTGAGTTGCAATTTAATTTCACTGACCCTCAGGTCCAACTACGTAGCAATATAAAATGGGAAATGCTTCTCACAATCTACCCACATTTCAGTTCACAGCTGATGTTTAGGATGTGAGCCCAGTGGCGTTTCTAAGTCATCCGCTATAAAAAGAAATTCATGCAACCTGCGTGACAATGGAATCAGGCTTAGCTGAAGGAAAAAATCAATCAAGTATTCAAACTCTCGGTAGATGACTCTCAAGTTTGTCAGCTGGAGACCCTGGCAGAGAGGCTGGGAGAAAGATGGTAAGAGCCATCTCCTCTTGCTGTTCCCAAGGAAAGGACAGGGGGTCAGAAATAAGCAGAAATAAATAATGTGCTTGAAGGCAACGGACGTCAGTGAGGTGGCTTAGAAAATACACACAGCCATTTAGGGACACTGTCTAAACTAGAACTCAGCTCCCCTAAGTCCAACGCTCTTTTCACACTCCACCCTGTTACATTAATCATGACAATTCAAGATCTTAGAAAGCATAACCTGTGTGAGGTTCAAGCTAACAGATCTTCTCACAATTTTGTGACTGTAGCTTACAGCCCAGAGCTAGGTGATCTTAAAGAGAGGCCAAAATGGGAACTGTGGCTGGAGAAAGTGAAGTGTCCTGGAATCTGGTTGTTTGGAAAGGAGGAGAAGCCCTCACAAGGGCTGGGAGTGATGCTTGGTGGTGAAGAGCAGGAGGAATCATACCTACATAGATCCAGATGTATTAACCTAAAGAATAAAGGGAGAGAAGAAAGCATGGCTGGTGAAGAACAGGGCTGGAAGAAGGTTCCTGAAGTGCTAGGGAACCAACTAGGGGGGAGATGCTTCCAGGCTTGCAGATCAAAGAGCACAGACAGAAGGCAACAGTTTTGAGACACTTTAGACGTGTAACTATCCCCCCTTTGTGGCATTTTCCATATCACAGCAGCCCTTCCTTCTCCCCCAGCATACTCACACACGCACACACGCACACCACTGACCCCTGCCAGTCTGGGCCTTGCTCTTTCCTGCAGAGGAGTTTGACATCAGGGCAACATTACTGAACCAAAAAGAAATTCATGAAACAGCAGCTTCCTTAAAGCAGTGTAGTTTTCAGGTTGTGGCCTTGAGCCCCATATTTCTACATCACCTCCCGGCTATTTTCTAAAGCAATGCAAAGACTCAGCTGTCAGGGGAGTCAATACCATTTTTATAAAGTAAAGCCTGATCAAATTATTTTTTTCCTTTTGCACCACCATAGAGTGAGCTCTTAGCGGTTGTTTCTAATCTATCCTCCCTGAAGACTTTGATAAACCAATTAATCATAACAAAAAAGCCACTTTCAGTTTCTCCAGGAAATTCCCATGCAAATACCATTGAAATCAGGTTGACTAAATTCATATTCTTCAGTGATCTCTCAGGAAGAGCTCCCTGTCACAGGCATCTTGCACCATCTCCACGTCGGAACCACCCAGGCAGGGACATCTAAATCAGACATCAGAGTCCCTTCATCAGCATTAAAAGTAGTGAGGCCTCTGAGCTCTCCTGCATTTCACCATCCACGTTATTTCATTGAGTTCTTTTCTACCAAAGATTTTAGGCTCCGATGCAAGACAGGAATTTGAAGCACGCATTCGAATATTTAATGGTGTTAATTTCTGGGGCACACAAACATCAGCTTCACTGAACAATCCAATAATCTTGCAAAATAAAGAAAAAATGCCAGAGAATGAAAGGCAGCAGGGACTTCTGAAGGACTGCAAGCAAAGCTACTTCTGACAAGTAATGAACCAGCTGCCTATTCGCAGACCCTTAAAGATGTTAGGAAAATAAAAGAAAAGGCACAGGGCTGGGGGTGCTTTCAGGGAGAAAAATCATTCTTTTTTTTTTTTTTTACATTCAAACATGTTGATTTGGCTACTTTAAACTCTGAAATGTGTCCCAAGTTAATTTTAAAATGAACACGTCTGAAGGTAACAAATAAAATACAGGCCCTGTATGTTTTTGTGGTTTTTTAATTGGCAGGCGTAAATGTAACAATTCCTACCTGGAAATATGGATGGTCTCTTTTTCGGGCGCCTCAGGTGAATGGGTTCCAGGTTTTTAATGTTTCTTTGGAGTCTTCCTCTAGCATCGTGCCCTAGGAGTAGTTCAGGTGGCAGACTACTCCGTCTTGATGACTTGTAATCATTTTGAGCCGACTGCAGCTTGTTCTTCGTTCTGGAATACAAATTGCTGTCATCAACTGCCATTGCAGGACGCACATTAGGGACGCTTAACAAAAACCTGCAAAGCAAGAGACAGCAGCAGCCAGAGCCATCTCCACCCAGGATCAGACGTCCTCATGCTTTGCCCCACACTTGTTTGGGAAGCTCGAGGAGTTGATAGGCGTGGACTTAACAGGTGTAGAATTACTAAGTGGCCCCTCCTTTCAACACTTAATAGTACAGGGGAGGAGAGATGCAAGAATTCATTAGGGGAATGGAGCAGGTGTGGCCCCGTTTCCCTGCTCTGGCAGACACAGTACAGCGGGGCAATGGTTGCTGGGAGAAATTTCTGTTTTATTGATGCAGTGACATAAAGCAAACACCACTCGCTCCTTAAGAATGAATACCTACGCAAATTGCAGGTCTCATTCTTTGCTTCCAAACTCTTACAGATTTTAAAGTTTTTAAAGAGCATTTTTACACGCCCTCATAACTTTTGTTTCAAACTCCATACACAGAACACACAGCCGTCCTCATTAAACTCCTTATTTGGCAGGCGGCTGGCAGGAAGCTGGCTGGAGAGACGAGATGGTCGGTGATGGTCAGGAAGGAACCGCTGGGCGGCGTCAGGC
>PVKM010021819.1:0-22304 GCA_004027735.1 Carollia perspicillata | reverse complement strand
TCAAAAGCATGGTGATATTTATTTAACATCCGGGTGGGTAGGCAGGAAACCAGGAATGCAGCTTAGGGAGGAGCAAGGCAAGGGCCCCAGCCCTGGAGAAACGGAGCAATGAAATGGATTAAAAACAACAACTTAGGAAAACAAATCCAGTTATCAAAATTGGGTCCGAAATGGCAGACTCTGAAATAATCTGGTGAAGTGCACTCGGCAAACGAGGTGTGACTCTTAGAGACTATCTTATTGCCTCATACGACTGCTAGGACTAGAGCAGCGTGCTGATCCTCACACAGAAATCTATTATCTCAGAAATCGAACTTCCCAGCGAACCAAGATTTAAGCTACTCAGGGCCGAGTGCATGGAGGCATGTCTTTGTCTGTAAGGGAGACGATAAGAAATGCTTGTCGTTTATAGTGGTTATTGATAATTTTTTTAAATTATATTTTATTGATTATGCTGTTACAGTTGTCCTGATTTTTCCCCCTTTGTCATCCTCCACCCAGCACCCCCCCCTCCCTCAGGCAATCCCCACACCACTGTTCATGTCCATGGGTCATGCATATAAGTTCTTCAGCTACTCCCTTTCCTATGCTGTACTTTACGTCATCCATAATTTTTAATCTTTTTGTTTTTGAGGTCAGCCAAAATTCCAAATCTTTTGCCCGACCTACTGTAGTAATCTGGGTGAGCAAAGATGGGGTAATCTGAATTATGGTGGTGGTCAAGAGAATGGGGACAAGGTGATGGACAGAACAATGACCAGAATGGAGTGGGGTAGTAGGCACCCACGAGCAGGGAAATAGTGCAGAGAATGGGTCCCTGGTGTTAATGTACAAACTAAGGCATATTAAACATTTTGAGCTTACTTGAGCAAAAATCATTTTGAATGGGGCAGTGCCAAACCAGAAGTGGTTAGAAGTACACCACCAAGACGGGCTCCAGGAGAGACTATTTATAGAGAAAAGAGAAGCAAAGCAAGGATGTTACTGATTGGCTACAGCTTAAAGCTCAGTTGGCTGTGATTGGTTGTTCTTGCCATTTTGATTTCACAACCTTCAGACGTTTGCAGCCTTAGGTTTTGGTTTTCCCAGTAGGGTAACACAGCATTAGACTCTCTTCAGTCTAATGGCCTCCTTGTTTAGTTAATTTAACGCTGGTTTTCAGGCTGGTTTGGACAACTAAGTGGAGAGTGATGCCAGCATAGAGTGGGGACAGTCTAATGCTAGGACCTAGACCTGACTCCGCTTTTTACTTCGTGCGTGAACTTGAGCCACTTAACTTCTCTGAGACTTCATTTGTAAAAGCAAGAGTTGGTCTACTGACAACGTTGTTGTGAGGACAACAGGAGAGACCACTAACTCGACACATATATTGAGTGTCTACTAATTACCAAGCCAGGAATTCAAAGTGCACTCAGTGTGCTAGACGAGACATGAAAAAACATTTAACACACTATTGAGGCAAATAAGAAGCAAGGAAATTCCTTGACAAGTGCAATGGGGAAAACTGAGACAGATCGTTAAACAGACACCTGAGCAATTAGCAGCCAGCGGATAAATTGCAAGATCTTATCTTCCCTAACCAAGGATATTCAGGAGCACGTGGTTTATACCTCTCCTGCCCAATCCCAGAGTGAGTAGTTTAAATCACCCTAGTCAGGGAGATAGATAACAGAGACCCAGCTGGTGCCATTAGTGCCAGCCAAACCCCAGAATGAATGAAGTCAGGGGAATAAATTAAAAAACAACAACAATTAGAGTCAGACACATCCAAGATAAAAATGAAGCTGACCAGAGAATAACCCCAAGCTCCCCTACATGCTCATTTTGAAGCAACCGCATATCCAAGGACACAGCTGGAAAGCTGTTGAATATTCTGTTGAGACCCTTCCTGGAGACCTCCCCTAAAACTCCACCTTTAGAAAACAGATAAAAACCCTTAAGACAAAGGATGCCAGTGCATGCTCTCCTTTGAGCATGGATGAAGCTCCCTCCTCTTTCCTCAGGCGTGTATCTTTGTTTTCTTTTTCCTAAGCGCTAAAGGTCCCCACAAGACTTGCTACCAGTGGAGCAGCGGGCAGTGGCAGCTCCTCCCAGGCTCACCCCCTGAACCTGTCTCCGAGGACCCTCCTTCTGCCTCTGAACTTGTTTCCTGAGTCCACACAGCCCAGTGTGGCTCCCTTCTTCTGCCTCTGTGACTTTCTTTCTGAAAGGGACGAGGCAGTTCCACCTAGGCGCACACCTGTTGTTGTGATCTTGCGTCCTGTATCTTAAGCTCTCCTCTATCTTCAGCTTTAATAAACGTACTCTCAAAATCACTTGAACTCATATCTTGAAATTTTTCCTGCACCAAGTCGAGAACCTACACATTCCAGACCTGCCTCGGCCTAGTCCCTTCCCGGTGACACTGCGATGGGAGAAGTGCTAAAATACCAGTGCGTGTGAAGTATTAGAAGAGCCCAGAATCATGCCCTCTGCTTGAAGATGTGGGGAGGGAGGAATGAGCATTTGAGCTAGGCTTGAAAGAGTATATTTTCACCAAAATGATCTCCTGTGGTCTCAGATTAATTAATCTCCGTGAGCCTCAGTTTCCTCACCTGGGGAGAGTGATAATACCCATCTCAAGGAGTGACTGTGGGGGTTAAGTAGAATAATGCCTGAAAAATCCTTAGCACAGTGCCCAGTGCACCGCAAGGACTCCATCAATGTTAACTCTCCTTACTAACATTATTAGTGTGGAGAACCCTGGGGGTCATTGAGTTCTGATGGATTCAATGGCACGTTAAGGTCACAGCTAGTAAGTAGCAGAGCCTAGCCTAGTATCTAGGCTGCCAATTCTATGCTCAAAGTGAAAGCAGAGCTCTGGACTTAGCCAATCCTCCTTTTTTCCACTGGAGAGTCTAAAGCGAGTGCTGAATTTGTAGAACACAGAGGCTCCAGCAACTTTCCCCAAAGGAGAGTTTTGAATAAAATCATTTAAAATTTGAATGAGCTCCTGTCTAAAAGGATTACCCACTTTGACAGGTAATTAGTCTGCCATATGTAGATATAAATTCACTTTTGCTTACCTGACGTACTTGGGTATTTTTTCCCAGGCTACATATTTCTCTTATTTCAGCCCTCCGAGCGCCCTGTTCTCTGTAGCCAATTTAACTTTCATATCAAAGGAAAATGAATGCAAAAAGAATACATTCTACTTGTAATCAATAACTATTTACCATAATTGTGGTTTAAAAACTCGTTGCTGGCACTATGGAAAGAGGCAAAGAACATAAAGCACAGGCTCCATTATTGAGACAGTCACCATTTTATTTAAGAAAACTAGATATATATGCAAAGAGAAAATCATAATTCCAGGATAATGTGTCGCTATTCCACGGTGATGTGGGATAGACTGGATGCACAGAGGAGACAAAACAATCATCTCTTTGGCAAGCGCTGCGCTACATGCTCCAGACGGTACCAGGATGATTCTGAGTCAGCACCAGAAAATGGGAACGGATGTGGATCGGCAAAGAGAAAGGCAGGCCGAGTGGGGGTGGGGGGTCTCATTAGCATCAGCTGGTACACAAACAAAAGACCTGAACCCACCCAGGCTCCAACCCCAGAGATTCTGTGTCAGTGCCCCTGGGGGAGGGAGCCCAGGTCTCCACAGCATCTGAGAGCTCCCAGGTGGATCTAACCTGCAACCAAGGCTGAGAACCTCTGCTTCACGGCAACGACCATATGCCAAATACTTTCAGGTCTGTGTGAAGAGCTGTAGGCTAGTGGTGAAAATTCCCCACCCCTCATTGTAATGGAAATAGGGCTTCTTTCAGTTTACTTAAGATGACGGGTTAGGTGAGTGCAGAGGGCTGTGAATATGCCAGTGTTTGATTGGGGAAGATCAAGGTGAGGATTTGGGAGTGGTGATCCTCTGAGATCCAGCAGGTTTGCTGGAGGTGATGCTGGGGTACAGAATTGGGAAGATTTTAAGCAAAGATTGTGTCTCTGTGGATGGGTTTAATTACATTTATGGCATCGGGAGGCTGTCAGAAGATAAAGGGGTGAAGGGACTCTGCAAACAGACAGCTCAGGGCTTTGAAGTCGGCTGGATGCTCTCGGTAAATGTTTCTGAAATTCAGTCTCAGCTTCCTCATTTGTAAATGGGCATACTGTAAGTAGCTACCTTGTGTGTTTGTTGTGAAGATGAATTAGGATAATAGGCGTAAGGCAGAGTGCTGTGCCTGTCACATGACGGTAAGAAGCATTAGTTAATATCACTGTTGCTTAAAAAGAATATAGGTCTGTGTGAACAGACTCTGTATCCCAGACTCAGGATTGGGAGGCTGCATGTAAAACAGGTTTCCCTTGGAAACTGGTGTAGACATGGGGACCTATGTTTCTAGGACAAAGGGAGTTGGGAGAAATCAGTTCACCCTAAGCTTGCAGGGAGTTAGCAAGAGGAAGAGGAAGCCAGATGAAGATGCAGAAGCCACAGTCCTGGAGACCAGGACACGGAGGAAGCAGGTCAGAACCGACGGAGCTGGAGCGAGGTCTGCACCCATTTTGTAGACTGAGACTCAGACACTGGGTCAGGGCTTTTGCTTGTACCTTTTTCTGAACCATCCCACACTTTAGAAATGGACAGGCTGGGCCCTGGATGGTGTGGCTCAGTGGATTGAGTGCTGGTCTATGAACTGAAAGGTCACTGGTTCGATTCCCAGCCAGGGTACATGCTTGGGCTGCAGGCCAGGTCTCCAGTTGGGGGCCTGTGAGAGGATATATCTCTCATACATCGATGTGTCTCTCCCTCTCTTTCTCCCTCCTTCCTCCTCTCTCTAAATATAGATAAATAAACTCTTTAAAAAGAAAAAGAAAAGGACAGGCTAGGAGAGACAGCTTGAAAGATAATTGAATTTTACTAGTCTTGAGTTCATGCATTTTTGCTTTGGGGATTATAATTACAACTCATGATTACACGAACTAATGCGTGTGGATGTTATTTCTAAATAACAAAACACTGTGTAAATAAAGCCTTATCCCTGTTTTTCTGTGTGGAGTTTGTACCTACAGATTTCTTCAAATGACACTGAACTGAAGTGTGTACGTCAAGCAGGTTTCTGAGCATACTCTGTCGAAGTGGGTTTGCAGGTTTGCGGGGAGGAGGGTCGGAGGGCGTGAAAGGAGTGTCGCCAGGGCTGGAGGGGCTGACATACGAGGTCTCTTCTGTGGATCCGAGGCCTGGAGCAGCAGCAAGTTACGAGGAGGGCTTGCCAAACATCTTGGGAGCCTTCTGTTTGGAAGTTTTAAAGATGGCCATTTTGTCATGGGGCTCGTGGAAAGTGAAAATGCCAAATTGGAGAGAAGTAAAAGATAGGATTCAAGAGTCTGGCTCACAGTTCAGGCTCATCCACTGTTTGCGGAAATCAAGGCAAAGTATGCGACGGTGGAGTAGCTCCAGAAAGAGCCGGCCTAGCAAGTACGTCCACGGTGTTTGGGTTTGATGTCACTGGCAGCAGAAAGCCACTCTGCAGTCTTGAGTGGTGTTTAAGGTCCAGTAAACTATTAAAATTGAAGAAATAAATGTGTCCCAGGTCACCCATTTATTAAGTGGATTTTAAAGAAGAATATGCTCATCATGAAAATAATGGTTGCTATAACGATTTAGTTAAGCAAGATAATGGACTATTCTTCTCTGATCGAGACTGTGCAGGGGAGGAAAACTTTTCCTGGATTCTCGTCCAGGTTCTTTGGCTGGTCTATTAACTAAATCCACATAAGACAGATGAACTAAAAAGAGTGGTTTCCTACATAAGGGAGTCCATTGACATATGAGACTTGAAGTGACCCAAGCAGGCAGATTTTATGACTTTTAGACAAAGAAACAATACATTTGTGAAGAATTCACAAGAAAAAGGGGTTTAGGCCGCAGGTAGAAGTTAATGGGAAGTAACAAGGCTTGTTTAGATAGCCTCGTCGGCCCTGAATTCCCTGTCCCTGGCGATAAGGATGGCTTCTACCCTCTTGGTCCAGGGTGAATACCTTTCACGTGGGAGATTTATTTGCTGCTTTCAGGAGGGCAAAGGAGGGTCAGAGCATCCTTGCACTGGCTGTTTCTTAAATAACTTTGACTCAAAATAATCACTATGCCAATGTGGCACATTTTGGGGTGGCACATTTTGCACCCTTCCAACTGCACCTTTGGTTTGGTTGGGCAGGCTGTTCATGGTGCAAGAGTAAACAATAGGCTTGGTCCTGAAATCAGTCTGCTCTCTGCTCACGAAGCGAGCACCCTGGTGTGGGGCTGCATCTGCCCAGGAAGGGCGCCTTTTTTCAGTTCCACATAAAGACACCCCGCGGAGGAGTGGCCAAGCCTCTCTGAAGGTCTGAAAACACAATGCATGCTCTTCTGCTTGGATAACCTTTAAAGATCCCTTCCAGACGGTAGGAAACCAATGATGTGAGCAATACAGTGGGGGGCGGGGGGGGATTAAGACAAAGATGATCAAATATAAGGTAGACAAATGCAAAAGAATGGCAAAGTGAGGTGAGTCATGAGGAACAACAGGAGGTGCCATGACAGGTGGCATGAAATGTGAGGTCCCGCCTTCACCTTTCTGGTTTTGTGAGTAAACATAGAAAGTTCACAGTGACCTACTAGATGGCAGCAATCAAAACAGGGCAAAATGCAACCCACAGGCATTTTGCAGTAAGACGCAACATGAGCCTGGCACCTGAACCCAGCCGTTGTGTAACCAGGGTTGGAAAAAAGTCCACTTTACCAGCCATGAGGCTGTCCTTTCACCCAGACCGCCTTCCTCCTCTGCCCACTCTGGCACCGCAGTGGGACTGGACGGCAACAGTGCATGCTCCACGTTTCAGTCTGGATGACGAGAGCTTCCACATTCTGCTCATAGCCGCAAGGCTGTCCTCACACCCCTAACTCGAGCTCTCCTGGCACACAGGCAGAAAAGACAGCCCTTCACTCTGACAAACAGTTTGGTCTGGAAACGACCCAAGAAATGGCTCAGGTCCTTTCAATTTCTAAGAAAAACAGAATTTTCACATTAGAAATGGAGATTACAACACCTAAGCATAGAATTTTGTAGAAATAAGCCAATTAGTACAAATGACTTTTGCTTTATGGCTCCCAGTATATCCCACTCTTTTCCAGAGACAAGAAAGAATCTACGGCCAATCCCCTCCCTGGAACCTTTCCCTGCAAGACTTTAGTGTCGCTGACCCTTGCGAACTCCAAATGAGGGGTTTATAACGCAATCTATTTCCCTTGGGATTAGCCTTTACTAGTTTATTCATCCAATATTTAATAGCCTCCCATCTGTGTCAGATGCTGGGAACACAAAGATAACTAAGGCATGGCTACTGCCTTGGAAGTCCTTAGTAAGGGGAGATAGATACATAATTTAATCAATACAACAAAATGTTATGGTGCTATAATGAATATATGTGGGGGGAACAGAAGGGACACCAGGAGTGGGGAGGTGCTCCCAGCAGGGCGAACTGCAGGAATAAAGCAGCTATGGGTCAAAGAGTTTGGCGTGGTCAGGAGCATACAGGTAGATCAGTGGGCCCATGAAAACCCTGTATTTGGGGCAGGCAGGATGAAGGATCGGTCCAGGTAGAAGAGATGGCAGATGAGACCTGCCTGACACATACAGGAAAAGTCCAGTGGAAGTGCAACTTTAATCCATAAACACACACGCAGACTTTACAGGACTTGGCTTCCATATGACATGGCCTCAGTGAAGCCGATTTAATGTTTAAAGAGGAATTCCAGAACGCAGAGAGCTGGGAGTGCCTGGGAGAGGGCAGACTCACACAGCTACTCCCCGGTCACCTCTGGTTCCGGGAGCTGAATTCATGAGCATGTTTAGTCACCCTCTTAGCTGTGAAAAATATATTTGACAACGACGATACATTTACTGTTTAATGCTAGGTTTAATCGTGTAAGCCTGTCACTGAGTAAAGACTAAAAATGCACGTCTTTCTAGATGTCGCTGCCTACAGTGAAAACATCCTTGTTTTTCTGAAACTGGGTTAATAATTCCCTTGGAGCAGGGATGGGGGAATTTCATCAGTACCAGATCATTTCACCTTCCTTTCTTTTCTCCTTCCTGAGATTTCCAGTTTCCTGACACTTAATTTCTTTACATTTCCCATCCCTCTGTTGGTTTTAAATGAGACCCCCCCAGTTTCTCCCTGGGAACAGCACCTCTCAGATTCCTTTACTTTTCTCACTTCTTATCCTGGAACCATCTACTTGGACCCTTCCCCTAAACTTAGCAGAGCTTCTGGAGGATGTGAAGATCTGTTTTGGGATAAATCTCAAACACCATTAAATGGGGCAGCATTTCTAAAGTACCACAGGCAGAACAGCAAACTAGTCCATCTTTATAGCAGTCAGGTTCATTCACTGCCTCCCCAAGGCCTTTCCCCCTTCTTCCAGTGTGTTTGGGTGGCAAGGACAGATCCCTTGATCACACGGACAGTTGTCCCTGTGCCAGGGCAAGGATAAGTCAGGATAGGTGTAAACCCGTCATGGCAGTCCCCCTCCCCTTGGCCATGGATTATTCTGAGTTTGGGCAGGGCATCTGACCCAGTTCTGGCCAGTGGGATGTAAAAGGAAATCTGGAGACCTTGAAAGGCAAAGGCTCTGTGACAAAGAGGGCTGTGTTAGTTCCCTAGGACTGCCATAACCAAGTGCCACACACTGGGTGCCTTACAGCAACCTACATGTTTTTTTGCATTCCCTCCGAAGGCTAGAAGGAAGAATCCTTCCTTGCCCTTTCCTGGTCACTGACGCTTGCCAGCAATCCCTGATGGTCCTCGGCCTGCAGCTTCTTTACTCTAGTATCAGTCTCCGTCTTCACATGGCCATCTTCCCTCTGTGCACTCTCTGAGTCTTCACATGGTGTTCTCTCTGTGTCCGTCTTTGTTTTCTCTTCTTATTAGGACAGCAGCTATTGGATTAGGGCCCACCCTAATTCAGCATGACCTCATCTGAACTAATTCCATCTGCAAAGACCTCATTTTCCAACATAATCACATTCACAGGTACCTGAGGTTAGCACTTCATCACATCTGGTTGGGGGATCATCCAACCCACAGCAAGGCCTTTTGCCCATTTCCTTTTATTTCCCTGGAAGTGCAGTAGCCGCCTTACGACTATGAGGCTACAAGCATGAGGAGAAAAGTCTACAACCAGCGACGGTGAAAAGGAAAGGGAGGGAAGGTGTAGGCATTGCCAGCAACCACCAACCTCTAGGCCTCTTGACATACAACAAAATAACCCTGAGCTATTAAGCCACTGCCAAGTTTTCTGTCACTTGTACTCAGAAACATCCTAATGAATTTCCCTAGTTTATAACAAACGTTGGAAAAATAAGTAAGGTAATAACATTTTCATAGATCTCTTTTGATTAAATTTAAAGAGGTGTTCTTTATTCCAAAGTTATATCATTCTCACCTTTTTATTAAAATATTCTTTCTTTTATGAAATAGTGATTGTAGATGGCAATTCCTTGTTTAGTGTCTTTGCTTGGCAAAGGATGGGGGAAAAGGAAGGAAGGAAAGAAGGAAGGAAGAAGACAAAGATTTTAGAAAGTGAGTCTTTCTTTAATTTTCAGATATTGTTTTTTAAGCTTGTGAAATCTGAAAGTCTGTGATGTGAGGAGTGCTGGCTGAATACTCCTTGAAGACCTAGAGTTAGCGGTGTGCTCTGGAGTCTCTGGCACTGGCTCATGAGAGCAGACGGTTACATTTCCAGGAAGCTGCTTGGCATCACCTTGGTAGCTTGAGATCCGACATGGTGGGAGTATTTACGCCATGGAAACCTGCAAATGCTATAAATCGCTCCCTTTCCCCGCAGCTGGTTGCTTTCCAGCACACCACTGCCCTCATCTTGCCTCTTACAAATGTCCAAGGGGTAATCATGGGAGGGACAACTCACGCCAACTAAAATGCTCATGAGTTTGAAATGGACTTTATTAATTAATTTAAAGTTTTACAATGAAAAATATTCTCTTTCACTGCATGTTTAATTATCTGATGGTCCATTTCCCTCACTAAAATATCAGCTCTGCCTCATCAGGAAACATGTCTGTTCTGCTCACACAATAGCCCCAACTGCCTAGCAGCACGGAGTGGGCACTGGCGCCTTGGTCTTCCTGGGAGTCATGGTCAGAGATCCCACGGTCATCTCATCAGAATCTCTAGGACATTCACCGATGAGGAAGGACCGCAGACAATGAGTTCTTGTCCTAGTGTGGTGTGCATTCTCAGGTGGCTGAGTGAGGATATGAAAGTAACAAAAGTACAATGTAATTTCACAGAGTGAAAACAATCTGGGTGTGAGTTTTAAACGAACCACTGTAGTGTGTTCAGTAAAACATTAGTTTGATAGATGGCTTATAGTTGTTAAAAAATTAAATGGTTTGGTAGCCAATATATTTGGGAAATGATGGTTAAGACAAGTTAAATCTATTACTGTATTATTGCTTAACTTCTCAGAGCCTTTAATGTGATGCCCACGTGCTTGTGAATCTTTACTTTGACCATGGAGCCCATTTTTGAGTGCATCCCCTGTAATCAGTGTTCTGCAGAACACATTTTAGGTGTCAAATGATGAAATTAAAACAATTTAGTAATGACTTTGATGTCCTTTACTCAAGGGAAATAAGGACATCACAAGGTCTGGAGGGATGAGTATTGAGATCTTGTTTCTTTATATGTCCTTGTTTTGTTTTGTTTTGTTTTTTTTTGCATTCGTACAGACAGCTGGATGTTTCTGCTCTTAAGGCGTTAAGGTATGACGCACTTACTGAGAGCTGGGGGCCTGAAGCCCCCTTGGGTTCAAGTCCCAGCTCTTCTGTTACTAGCTGTGTGGCCTTGTGCAAGTTACTGAAGCCTCAGTTTTTCTAAACCATGCAATGGAAATAATAGCAATAACATCTACCTCCTGAGTTATTGAAAGGCTTAAAAAAGATAATAAATGTAAAGCATTCAATGGCAAGTATTATTATAATTTTAGCTCTCTCAGTACTGTAGATCTGTTGCTTACTGTGACTCCTGCCTTGCACCTTTGATTTCTTCCAAGTCCACGCTCTGTCTTATCTTAACCTGTTCAGAGAACTAAATTCACTTCCTCTCGCAGCTCCTCACTGGGAGGAGGTCCCGAGCTGTCAGCCACTTCGGCTCTCTTTTCTGAACTATATTCAAGTTTTACTGGTTCTCTTCAGGTCTAGGGTTTCTAACTGAGCTCAGTCCTCTGAAAAAGGCCTGCTTAGAGAAACAGAACCATTTGTGACTTCAAAATTACATCAAACTGTTCTTTGAAAAGGTTTGTGAGGCCTTCAGCCTTTCCATTATCAGTGGGAGTGAACTATTATTAGCATCCAGTTCCGCACTGATCTTGGATTTGGCTCTGATTTTGAAGGGAGGAAATTACAGGATGTTTCTTGTGACAGGACTGAGACCACAGAGGGCTGTGATGGGTGGTGATGATGTTCTGTCCTCTGGTTAGCACTGACAGAAAGTCGAGTTATTTTACTTCTTCTTTTTTTTTCAGTAGAGGGGATAAATTAGACCAAGAAGGCAAATAAAGTTCTAGATTTGAAAAAAATGAGAGAGCCAACATTTTTTTCTATTAAATATGTTTTTTCTATCTCATTGTACTCACTCAAGAGAAATGCACTGGAAAAAATACCTTTAATAGCTAGAAGCCAATTTCCTGGAATCATGGCTTAACCAAATTAGTCATGTATATTAGAAGAAAACATCAAATAACACCAAGCTGGCCGACCTCGGTGATCAATGAAAAATCAGCAACTAGGATATGCCTTCGTAGAAGTCAGCCCAACCTTTTATTCTTATACATATAACATTGCACTAGAATTTAACCCCCGCGGAAGAAGAGATTTTTTTTGTCTGTTCTCTGTGCCGTTAGCCTCTAGAAGAGTACCTGGCAAATAGTCGACAGTTAGTACTTGTCAAATTGATTGATGAGTAAATGAAAACAATATGTTTGGTACTGGAAAAATGGGAAGCGATAGTTCGGAATTAGGAAGCAGAGGCGTTGGAAGGTCTATGATGATCAACATAATAGCAGTGATGTCAGAATGGAACTTTACCTCTTCAAGCAAAGCAGCTGCCTTGCAAACTATTCAGAAAGATGCTGACAAAGTGCTGACTTACAAAAATAATCAGAACAATCATTTCCTCAAAATGGTCTACCAACTCCAATTAACTGAGGCCTTTTTAAAAAATGAAGGTGTAGGCATTGAGATTATGCATTACTATGATCAGTGCAAACTGTGCAGTTGATAATAAAACTTTATGCAAATCTCTCCCTCAGCCAGCATTCCCAGATGTTCTGATGAGCTTTGATGGTCTCTTGATTCATCTTTGAGAAGAGGCCACCCCATATTAAACCCCATATTCATTTTCTTGCATTTAATTGAGACTAACGTTGGCACAGAAGGTCCCGTATGAGCCTTTCAGAGACGGGGAAGATCAGAAGCCGAGAAGGAAAGGTGGAGCTCAGCAGTTAGGGTCTAAATTGTGGTTGCAACCACATGGCAGGTAATTGGGTACTTCACAAACAAATTATGGCAATGCTTCCATTTATAATCTGTGTCACCTAGGTAAAAATTTATATAACTAATCCTTTTTAAAATGATAACAACTGCAAAATTTAAATGATAGGCAATTGCCTTGGTGGTTTTGTAAATAATGAAATTTTATATCATTCAGCATGAAGAGTCAGTCTTAACATTAAATTCCTGATACTGATACATTTAGGGTATCTTCTCCCCTTTCTATTTTTTTGAAATTCTCACCGAAAGATATATTTATTGATTTTTAGAAAGAGAGAAAGGAAGAGAGAGGGACACACAGAGAGGGAGAGAGAGAGAGAGAGAGACACCAGTCGTTGCTCCCATACGTGCACCAACTGGGGATCAAACCTGCAGCCCAGGTATGTGCCCTGACCAGGGATCGAACCTGCAACTCTTTGAGCCATATGAGATGCTCAATGGTGCCATTCCATTATTTGAAAGTATAAATTGGCTGTAACTTGGCCTCACCAGCCCATGGAATTTCCTGTGGCAGTACTCCATTGTATCAAACAGTAACTCAGCACAACCCCCCACCAATTGTCCCTGTTTATTTTGGAGACTCCCAAGAGGTGCTTCATACTTGCCCACAGACCTGTCCGTCAAACACAGTTGTTACATGGCGTCCGCCTTCTGTGACTACATTTCTTCATGTCTTTGCCTTTCAGCCATTCAATTTACCTCCCACTGCCAACCACCACTGTGCCGTAAGAATGTCGGTGTTCACCCAAAGATGCCATTTTCTTGGGTGTGAGTGGTGCTGCGTTTGTGCAGAGGAGGAGAGAAAGGCCCTCTCTCTAGTTCTCTGCTACTCTTGGTCATGAGGCCCTTCCGCAGATCTGATTGCATCCACAGTCCTTTCTACTCTTCCTGCTTCTGGCCTCTACCCTCACTCAGAATCTTACATGTTCTCCCAAGGAAATAATTCTGTTAGTATCTGGCACTCATTCCTTGCCAGAGCCTCAAACATTCTTTTAGAAACATTCCCTACGTTTCTAGTCACTTGCCTCCTCTGCCCACCCCCTGCTCCACCCTCACTCCAAGCTGGGCCAGGCCATACGTTGGAGCAAAGACGCCACATTCCTCATCTCTCCTCACTGACCAAACTCAGTCACAAAGCGGAAGGCTCTGAGGACATTACTCACACAATTGTGCTTAGTGTGAGTGTGATGGGCATGCGAAAGTGACAGGGCGAAAGTGCACCTGAGCAGTCAGGTGGCCAGAGGCTTCCTCCAGAAGGAAACCTCTGTCTTGTTTCTGCCGCGGTGAAACAAAACTTAGCCACCTCGGGCTCCACGAACAATGCAACTTCCTTCAGTGTGCCATTCGGGTGGGCACTGCCTACCACCCCTCCCGGTGCTCGGGGTCAGTCATCCTGTTGTTGAGTATAAAGGGCCTTTGTGGAGATTCTTTTCAGAATTCACAGCTGATACTGGATCTCAGACTGCTTGGCTATGCCAAAAGGATGGTCCTTTACTTTCTTTCCTTCATTCCTTTCTTTATTCAGCTTCATCTGTAACTTTTTGCTGTCCCTATGGGGGGATAGCCCTTACTTCTCATCCTTATATTTTCTGATTTCAGCTGCAATCCAGACACTTTTTAAAAAGGAAAAGTACTGAGCGATGACGTCAATGAGAGAGCCAGCGGCTGGACACACCGATATTAAAAGGACCAAGCAGATAGGTTTCTGAGTTCCCAAATGGGATTTCTATACATTAGACATGTCTAGGACCCAACATGTAAAAATCAAATAAAATTAATTATGAGGTTTGGCTCCTTTGGAAAAAGCTTTCAGTTAATTTAATTCATGGATATGAGAATACTGTGAAGTTAATATCAATTTACCAACTGAGAACCCAAGAGTAAATAAATACTTTTACATCAGACTTAGTTTTGTTACCCAGGAATTATGGGCACTTGGCCATTTGCTTCTAGGATAATGTAATGTTAGCAAAAGAGAAAAAAATAAAATAAAAATTCTAAGATCAAATTCCTAAGACCAAGCCAGTACCACATGTTAACTTAAATATTATGCTCCACTAGCAATTCAATTTTATCAATTTGTAATTCACTCTCCTCACTTGACATCAAAAAAGCAGAACTAGAGGAATTTGATCAGGGTTGTTAGAGAGATATTTTAAAATAATTACAAGTGTTATTGTATCTAGATGTATAAAATTATATATAGTTATAAGTAATGATAATAAGTATCTTTTATTTACACTTACCATATACCAGATATCTTTACAGGACTTTACTCATGTCATCTCATTTAATCTGTGCATTAGATAGTTTTTCAAGATTTTTATTTACTGATTTTAGAGAGAGAGAGACATGGATTTGTTGTTCCTCTTATCTATGCATTCACTGGTTGGTTCTTGTATGTGCCCTGACCAGGGATCAAACCTACAACCTTGGTGTGCCAGGACAATGCTCTAAACATTTGAGCTAGCTTCAATTCCCATCTTACAGATGAAACAACTAATGCCCGAGTTAATACAGTCCGTTAGCAGCAGGCCCAGCACTTGAACGTGCACATGTTTGACTGTTGAGTTTGTGCCCTTAACCCAGATGCTATAAGACAGAAAGTACAGAAAGTCACTTAAAGGAAGGGGATTAAGATGTATATAAATTGTTGTTTCATAATGTTATATAAAGTATAAGTGTATATGAATCACGTTTTCTACCCCTTCATAAAACTGTCACATTCATTCAAAGTAGCTGCACTTCTGAGAAGTAAATGCTGGAAAAAAATGAGGAGCTCCGAGCAAAGGGGTCTGGTGTTTGCTGAGACCAGTGGTTGGAGTCTGTCAATGAGCGACCAACAGAGAACGCAGAGGAGGCAGAGGGCTGAGCAGGGCAGGAATCAATGCAAGAGGGCGAGGAGGGCAGAAGGATGCTGCGGCGGGACGGTCATGCACAGATCAGGGGTGAGAGGGGTTGCAGGAGATGAGAGGGCACAGAGGGTAGCCAGAGCAGAAGTTTGACTGTGGCCGTTTATGTCAGTGCATCTACATTTCCTGAGAGTTCCCCATGTCAGTGGCCAGTCCCAGCAGAATCAGCCTAAGCTTCTGGCACTGAAGTGGGAAAAGGCAGTTTGTGGCTAAGCTGAGACAGAAGAAGGATCCACAGCATCTGTGCACAAGAAAATCCTGGCTAACGGCTGCATTTAAAAGATACCAGGCTAGTGGGGCGTTGGTGGTATAGTGGTGAGCATAAAAGATACCAGGCTAGTGCACTGTTGGTGGGAATGCAGACTGGTGCAGGTACTGTGGAAAACAGTATGGAGGGTCCTCAAAAAATTAAAAATGGAACTGCCTTATGACTCCAGAGATTCCACTGCTGGGAATATACCCTAAGAATCCTGAAACACCAATGCAAAAGAACTTATGCACCCCAGTGTTCATAGCAACGCTATTTATAATAGCCAAGTGCTGGAAACAGTTCATCAGTAGATGAGTGGATTAAAAAACTGTGGTACACTTACACAATGGAATACTACACAGCAGAAAGAAAGAAGGAGCTCCTGCCTTTCACAACAGCATGGAGAGCATTATGTTAAGTGAAATAAGCCAGGCAGTGAAAGACAAATACCATATGATCTCACCTACAAGTGGAACCTAATCAACAAAATGAAACTGGAACCAAAGACATGGAAACATGGAACAGACTGATAGCTGTAGGAGGGGAGGAGGGAGTGGGGAAGGGTGGAAGGAAGGGGAGGGGATTAGTCAAAGAACAAGTATGAATGACTCAAGGACATGGACAATGGAGAGGGGATTGACTGCGTGAGAGAGGGGTGGGCTGGGTACAGGGGGGGAAACCGGAAAAAAATCGGGACAACTGCATAGAATAAACAATAAAAAATCACAACATAAAAAATAAAATAAAATACAAAGATAGCAGGGAGATAAGCACTAGGACACGCAACACTCAGGGCGTTTTGCTTCTCAGCTCCCTGATGCTGATTGCTTCTAACAGCCGGCTACCAGATCACACCCACGAGTCTCCTCCCAAAGGCAAAAATCAGCTCTCAGAGACAGCTCTCAGAGACAGCTCAGTCTGGACCCACAAAGAAAATGCTTTCTTAACTACACTGTACACGACAGGGCCTCCTCTCACTGGTTGGATTCACTGAGTCACAAATTATTCAGAGCCACATACACACCATCAATTAATCCTCATCTGTTCCCATCTTATAGGACCTGCTTTCATTGCCAATTCTCCCTTTAGAATGTAGTACTGGAAACTGCATGTTTCACTCTTCACGTGGCTTGACCAGCAGGGAGTTCAGTAAGTGTTGCTTCTCTAAACTACACCCCAAGCTTTTATTACTTATCATTTGGATTTCATGAGCATTGTAAGCTGCCACATCCCACCTGCACTGAGCTGGTGGCCGCTGAAACCTGCTGGACCTCTTCCACATAAAGGGCAGCTATCCAGGCAGATACCATCCTATGTTTAGGAAAATACAGTTAAAAAGAACTTTCACATGGGTCTTTGCCTGGATTCCTATTAATTTCTTTGTGGTTTTAGGGGCCCACCATTCCAGATTGCTAGGTTCAGGCTGGATTCCAGCCTGCAGACCCTGTCACGGACACCAACAGTGCCAGCTCTGCAGGCTCTGCAATAGCTGTGGATGTGAGGCATTGTCTTCTGTGTCTTCAGCGCATTAAACAATTTTCAAAGTCAACAAGCATTTATTGAGCACATGTTCTGAGTCAGCCACTCTTCTGGATGTGAGAATGAATGAGGAGTACTGATGATGTCTGTATGAACTAGACACAGCTAGTCCCCAAGGGGCTCACGGCACAAGGGGCAACAGGCATGAATGTGGCTGGGTATAATATGCTCTGAGTTCTATGAAAGCATAAAACATTCATCAACTTACTGAATTGCTTTAGGAGTTTTAATGCCTTACATATGCAACCTTCACTAAATCTCTCTGTTCTCAAATCTCTAATTGGTTGGTATGGTATCGATTCAACCGGAAGCGAGGTCTGCCTAGAGCAACTGGACCAAGTGATTGAGAATTGTGTCTCACATGTGCTGACCACAGCAGAATGGGGGAATCCGATTTTATCAAGAATGTCGATGGATATGACCAATACATTAGAAATACACAACTATCGCATTATACCATGTCTTAGTGTGATTTTAACTTGAAGACAGCAACAATGTGCAAGACAGTGTATAAGAGAGTCAACTAACTGACATCCGCTGTCTCGCCCAGAATGCAACGATGACAAGGAAACAACAGGGAACACAGGGGCCCGATTCTGCGAGGATGACTGTGATGAGGGGAGGCGGCTCACTAAGTGCTTTACCGTCCCGGTGAGATTCTTATGTGCCACATCTCTACATTTCTACATCTTGTAGCCAGTGCCATGTGGGAACACACAATTTTTGGCAGCTAAGCTAAAACAATTATTTGGTGGTTGACTAAATTGTTCCTTTATCTTGGCTTCCAGAAAGAAGGAGGAGGAAGAGCAGAGAAAACCTTTCTGCTCTCGGCTTTTCACTAGGCTGCCAAATTTACATTGGCCTTGTTCGCATATACTCACTGAGTGTAGCGAGAACAAGAGATTACCTACTCAGACGTGGGGCTCTTGGTATTTTACCCCCCAAATAATGACTCAAACCTCAATATAACTGAAAGGGGGAGAGAATTCTTCCATAGCCACTAACCCGCCTTCAGAGCCTTCTTTTTTTGACACCCTCCTCCCTAGGAGAGCTTTACGCAGCCCTGCCAGGGCTGCCCCCGGCCCTCGTCCTAAGGCAGGCACCTCAGTGCTGCCTTCGCCAGGCAGGGCCCCAGGCTTTCCTGAAGCCTGGGCTGCGTGTAAGGTTGGAGGCACACCAGGGCCAGTGGACCAAAGATTTTCAATTAACCCCCTGTTCGTTTTGCTTTTTATTTCCTGCCTCCCTCCCCTTCCTTCCTAAATTATTCAAGTATTTTATTACTAAAGCTTAAAACTCAGTTCTAAGGTACTGCCAGCGTGAAATAAAATTCCTGGAAGATATAATAAAGATCAAATAAACTGGTAAGAGAGAGCCAATAGAACAAACAGAATCAGGGAACTTAAAAATGATGCCGGAACAGTGGGACATTCCTACGCAAACAACGACAACAACAACAAAAAACAACAACTCAACTCTATTTTGAACCATATATAAAAATGAACTTAAAAAATCTTTGTGACCTAGGATTAATCAAAGATTTTTAGATATGACACAAAAGCACAAACCACAAACAGAAAATGATAAATTGGGCTTTATCACAACTAAAAGCTTCCTCTCTTTAAAAGACACTGTTAAGAAAATAAAACAAAACAAAACAAAACAAAAAACCTCCGATGGACAAAGCAACTACCATGTTAGACATTTCTGGTGGCTGCAACCAAAAGGCAAAATGTGAAAAACATGAGACGTATTTGGAGGCTCCTATTAGCATTTTCCCAGGATCTTATATCTTTCTTTTTAGGTGAATAATATTCCAGCAATTGATGAATACAATCTCTTATGTGGGCATTACATTTTTCTTCTAGTATCTCAAAGTTAATCATACTCATCCTAAAAATTAGTGATCATAAATATTTGACAGTGTATCTCAAATTCCATTATAAATACAGGCATTGTGTTCCCCCGTCACCATGTTCAAAGGAGCAAAATTTGTGTTTGTTTACAAAGCTGAAGAAATAATAAATAATTATTAACTCTTCCCAAAGGGCACTATAAGTTATACATTGGTTTGGCCAAAAAGTTTGTTTGGTTTTTTCCTTAAGATACCTCTAGTATAGCTTAGTTGTCCTGAATTTCATTTAAAATAATTTTGTTAGACTGTATGTGACAGCTGTCATATCAGTCAAAAAACATTGAAATTGGTGAATTTTGTACAGCCATTTTAATGTTGAAGATAAAAGAAAATACAAAACAATTTGACATATTATGCTTTATTATTTCAAAAAAGATAAAAACAAAACTGAAGCACAAAACATGATTTGTGCAGTGTATGGAGAAGGTGCTGTGAATGCTCGAATGTGTAAAAGTGGTTTGTGAAGCTTTGTGCTGGGGATTTCTCGCTGGAGGATGCTCCACGGTCGGGTAGACCAGTTGAAGTTGATAACAATCAAAATGAGACATTAGTTGAGAATAATCAATGTTATACCACTCAGAAGACAGCCAACACATTCAAAATACCCAAATCGATAAAGTTATTGGTGAAAATGAAAAATGTGTTTTATTTTATGGAAAAAACTAAATGGACTTTTTGGCCAACAACATGTTTAGAAATCAATTACAAGGGACTTATTTATGTCAAACCAATAAGATATAAAGAAATCTCTGAGAAAACCATTTATAGATTCATGTGCCTTTGTCATAAAGATTAAAGACTGAAAATAAAATGTCATACTCATGTTGTAAAAATTAAGAAAAGAAATGAACAAAACCAAACAAAAGTAGAAAATATAAAAAATGAAAGTAATGAATAAAAAAGCAAAGAATTAAGTAAAATAGTAGAAAGGCTATTGAAATCTCCTCAGGTAGGCCCTGGATGGGTAGCGCAGCTGGGTAGAGGGTCGTCCTAATACGCCAAGGTGGTGCGTTAGATCCCTGGTCAGGGCACTGATAAGAACCAGTCAATGTGTGTGTGAATGGGTGGAGCAACAAACGAAAGTTTCTCTCTCTCTCCTTTCCTCTCTCTCAAAAAATCAATCACTAAATAAATCTAATAAGGTAGATCAACAGGAATTTGATTAAGGAAAACACATAGAAACTAAGGAATGAGAAAGATAATCACAGATAGGACACTAAAACCTTATAGCAGGATATTAGTTTCAATGACAACATTTTTTAAAAAACAGAGGAAATAAATGATTTTCTTTCAAAAATAAAAACTGACAAAATTGACCCAAGAGGAAACACAAAACTTGAAATATGCCATGGAATATTGATAAAAGACCAAATGCCACAGAGGAGATTAGAAAAGTTTTAAAAGGGCTATTATTTAAAAAATCACCAGGACCAGATGGAGTCAGAGCTAAGTTCCAGCTAATCTTTAAAACTAAACAAATAAACCAGGTGATTCAAAGATGACATACTTTGCCAGACTATAAAAAAGAAATCTTTACTATCCTCTTACATTACCCTCCTCATCATTTTTCCTCTTTAATGTTCATCTCCCCCTCCAGCTCACCCAAAACCACATCGCCCCTTGACCCCGACACACATACACATTTAGAAGCCTTCCCAGAATTGCTGGTTTTTAAATCAGTCCTTGTTCCCTCTCCAGCCACCTCCCCTCATCAAAACAGCTGTGTCCTCTGGCA
Source organism: Carollia perspicillata (assembly GCA_004027735.1). NCBI lineage: Eukaryota > Metazoa > Chordata > Mammalia > Chiroptera > Phyllostomidae > Carollia > Carollia perspicillata. Next base: position 1,363 of record PVKM010021819.1, on the reverse strand, counting down.
GCTGATCAGGCTGAGTCTTCGGAGGCCCATCTTCCCTGCTCAGATCCCACCGACAGTTTCATCCCTGGTGGCAGGGGCGCCTTTGAGCTAGAAGACCCCTCTTTCCTCCCTGGAGAATACTGTTTCCCTCTTGTGGGCCGGGCTTCTGCTAGTGGAAAGGGAAAGCTTGCAGAACCTGTGCAGATTCCTATCTCAACTATGATGTTTTTGACAAACAAAATAGAAACAGAGGCAAAGACACATGGAACAGACTGACAGCTGTAAGAGGGGATGGGGGAAGAGGGACTGAATGAAAGAAGGTGAGGGGATTAGCCAAAGAACAGGTATGCATGACTCATAGATGCAGACAACGGTGTGGTGATGGCTAGAGGGAGAGGGAAGGGAGGGTGGGGAAGGGGCAGGGGCGGGATGGAGGAGGAACATCTATAATAGTGTAAGCAATAAAAATAAAGAAAAATGGTATTTCTGGCTTCTAGTAACAGAGGACCAACTCAAAATTCATAAACAATAAGGAAATTTGTTATCTTATGCAACTTTAGCAGGGGCAGGTTGTACAGGTGGTTGACTTAGGCTCTCAGTAATATCATCTGGGATCCAGCGTCCTTCCGTTTCTCCACTGTGCTAATTAAGTCACTAACTCTATGCCAAGGTTGGTTCCCTGGTTGTCATAATGTGGCTACCAGCACAACTGGGTCCACGTGCATCCTTGTCCACATGCAGGACGTAGACTTCACTGGCAACTCCAGCAATCCACACCTCATGGCTCATTCATCCAAACACGGGAAAGGTGCACGGCTTTGACAAATTATCTGAGGAGATACTGTCGGAGAGCCAGCCACAACATCCACTTCAGTCCCCATCTCATCTCCCCAGTTTGTCCGTTAGGAAATCTAGACCTGGTTGTCCCAGGGACTTGGCTTGAACTGTTAGAAGCCACATTAGTGTTTGTTCAAGATCTTAATGCAGAGGGGCAGGAGGTAGATGAAACTGTTAGTGATGACAGCAAAGGACAGTTCTCAGATATGTAACCTAAAGAAATCATGCTACAATATTGATCTTAATGTGTACAACTGTTACCATATGATTCCTCATTGTCGCTAAATTCATAATCTCATTTACATAAACTTGAATTAATACTATGTATTGGACTTTGAGGTGAGGACCAACTGCACCTTATGCCCCAGCAGCTTTGGAAGACATTGCTAAGTAACAGCAATAATATGTTACATAACCAGTTCCAAAGGAATGGTCCTGAGTCAGCCACCTAAACCAACTTTTATTTTTTTATATATTTTATTGATTATGCCATTACAGTTGTCCCATTTCCCCCCTTCATTCCCCTCCACCCCGCACACCCCCCCCC
>PVKM010021818.1:0-22287 GCA_004027735.1 Carollia perspicillata | reverse complement strand
AGGGACAGGGGTGCTGTGTCTAAAGAGAAACATAGATCAATTTTCTCTTTGGGATGCTGGATCAAATTCCCAGTCTCCTAACTAGGTTAGGACTTTGTCTCTGCTCTGGGCATTGCCTTGTGGCAGAGAATAACCCCTGCTTCATTCCTATTCCCTGAAAAAATAAAACCTTCAAAAAGAAAGAATGTCCTATTGTTGGAGCAGAATTATTCCTCCAGCTTCTCAAAGAGGAGGTATTTTTGGCATCTGGGAAGAGATTGTGTCCAGAGGGGCTTCTTAGTTTTACAGCTGGGTCCACTCAAACCAGTCCAACAAGCCAGCATTACATGGAGGAGCCCGGCCAAACACAGGCACTTCAATCATGCTCAATTCACTTGGGTTCTGGTAAATGAAATAAAACCCCAAAGCTTGGCTTTTTATTTTTCTTAGGGCAAAGTCCATTTAGAATTGATATAATCGCTTGCTATGGTTACATATGCCACATTTATTTTTAAATAGCTCCACATCCCAAGGGCTCCTGATTTCCATCCACATGGCAGGTAGGAAGGCTGCAGGAAAGCAATTTTCAACACAGTCTACATTTTACGAGGTTCAAAAAAAAAAAAAGCACATCTGGAGATGCACACCAAGGCTGGTTGGCTGGGCCACGTGGTGAATATGCCCTGCATTTTCTGTCTTGCAGAAGGGCACCCAGCCAAGGACATAGCTGGTAGATGAAATCCAGTAAGTAATCTGTCGGCCAAGCTGAGCATCCTGTCATGGGATTGCAAACTGCTTTGAGGAAGAGACCTTTTTCCTACTCTGTGTAAATATGTCAACCACTTATAATACTTGTGTATGTGAGGCTGTGTCCACAACTTACCTAATAGGCTAACAAGGGCCCTGATTAAGAAGTCCTGTGTCTGCTCTTAAATACCCAGTGGAAGCGGATATGTTGGAGGGTGTTCTTCTGTTGGAGAGGACCCAGACTTTTCCCTGCCCCGTCAGAAGCCTGAAAAAGTTGCAAACATTGGAACAAGACCCTGCTCTCCTGACTGTTTGCTCTGCTTCTAGGCTACATGGTACCTCCTGCTTCTCCTAAGGAAGTTTACCTACCATAGTGTGCCCAAGGTTATACAAGTTTGGTGCCTTCCTTCTCACCCTCATCAGTCCCTTGAAGTCAGGGGCTGGGTCTCACTCATCTTTGAATGCTAAACAGAGTCTAACTGAGTCTTGCTCGTTCATATTTTGTTTAGTGCAGAGATTGCAAACTCTGGCCTGCTGACCACTCTGGTTGGTTGTGCATCATTTGGCACAAACAGCGTTTAGCCACTTGTGAATTAGGTTCTATGTTTTACATACCTTCTTACGTCTACAGATGGAGAGATTCCGTATTAAAATCTGCATCCTGTCTTCTTTGGAAACACTGGGAGTGCTGTCAACGCTGGTTTGCTCTCTCTCACGGCAGCGCTCAGCCAGAGCAAGGGAACTGCTGCCCTTTTCGGCCTGATGTGTTCTCCAGGTCACGGAGTCACCGTGGTGGTCTGTCCCTTCCTGTGAGTTATCTTTCTCACTCCTCTAGACATATGGTTTAAATGAATAGGAATCTCTTGGAATAAATGATCCAATAATCTGCTTTATATTCAATTACTGGATCCCGTGCTGTAACATGGAGTTTGTCAATGTTTATTCTTCCTTATCATCCATGGTAGATGACTTTCCCATGCGCAACACACTCTCAGGGCTGCTGTCAAGGTTATTCTAGCCGTAACTAGACTGTGAGAGGGTTGCTATAGGCTGGAAAACTCTCCTCGTAGAAAAGAAAGTCAGAACTTTGCAGGCCTCAGCAAAACGATTAGTGGTAGCAAATTTCTTGTGACACCTCACAACCAATTGTGTCACACCTGTGTGGAGTCAGAGTGCAGTTGAGAACAACTCGTGTGGCTGGAGAAGGAAAAGCCTAAATAAGTTTAGGGAATTATATTTATAAAGCATGACAGAAAAGAAGCATCAACAAGACCTCCAAGTAAATAATTTTAGGTCAGGGTTCATAATAGGTTTACTAACTTCAATTCAACTTCCCACACATATACTTATGTCCAGGCCAGCGCACTGCATGGGAGAAATTGGCAGCTACCTTCCTCTGGTGACTGGGCTGGCAAGCAATTTCTACTGTTAAGACTCACTTCTAGGATGTAGATAAAGAAAGGCTCTTGGAAGCTCTTGTAGATAGAGAAGACCAACATATTCTCTCAGCTGTTTTCCTAGACCTTGAACTGGGATCAGTGTCCTAGACTAAGACTTTATATTAAAAGAGTGGCAGGAATCATGGGTATTTTTCAGGAGAGGTGGGTAGGTGGGCGTCAGCTGCAATAGGAAGGGAGCGGCACAGGTCTGGAGCAGGGGGAGACAGGACCAATTGAAGGATTGCCGGGAAGCCTGGGGTGCAGGGTGCTGAGTTAGGGAAGAGACTCAGGGGACGAACTTTTGAGAAAGAAGAATGGAGTAGTGGAGAAATCCAAGTGGTTTGGTTACTCCATAAATTCTCTCCAAAGCTGGCTTTGTTAGTGATTTTGAAATTCACCAGTGTTGTACCAGTTCATTTAAAAGCATGGTTGATGGATTGCATGAGCAGCCAGTCCTCACCTGTGGGCAAGTGGAAAGAAAGTCAGATGCTAGTCCCTAATGTAGAGTGTGGTTTTTGTCTTGATCACCAATCAAGATTTTTCAGGATTTTTAATAGGGTGACTGGCATTTTGCCTGAGAGCAATAGATTATTAGGGTAAAGTACTGAAAGTCTGATGTTTCTAGGACTCAGATTGTTAACAGGAACAGTAGACAAATCAGGTGCTTTTTGGTTTTTTTGTTCTTTTGGTAGGCTGGATTATATACAAGTTGGCCTGAGTAAATTAGGAACCATGTATTGAGAATTAAGTATTTGGTATTCTGTCCAGGTTCTAATTTTTTCAAATTCAAAGTGGAAAATTTTAAAAGAAAAAGAAGGGATTTTGGAGGCTTCTGAAAATGTGGAGTAGGCTAATGTTTTTAGTCATAGCTCTTTAAAATGTTTTTACCACCTCTCGGAGAGACTTAAATTTCAGCCGATGGAGGCAGGCTAATTACTGAGGTAACATTAAAAGTTGTTCTGTGGTCCAAGAGAACAGGCGAATAAAAGCAGTGAACCACAAAACTGTGTCAGGAAAGTTTCCTTTTCATGGTCATTGAATTAATGAAGGAATGAGCCAGCTCTGGCCCATCTCCGTCTGTCCGTGTGTCACCCCCTGCCTCCCTGCCACGAAGGGAGAGGCACTTGTCAGACCAAAACACCTTTTCCACCAGAGGGAAGCCGACGAAACAGAATGCTCCTTGATCTGAAAAAAAGGTTGGAAATTTCTAATTCTCACTTCTACCCACGTGCTTAAAATGTGATCACTGTGTTTCTGGGGTGCCCTGTAGACACGAGGATGAGAAGTTATGGGGCAGAAAACACAGGGCCTGCCTCTCCCGCTCTGCAGAGACGGGAGGCGTGTGAAACCACTTGCAGGTGGCCCCATCTGCAGCTGAAAAGAAAGCAATAATTTGGGAAAAGCGCTGCACTTTTTTTTTCTAATTGTAAAAAGAATGAGAGGAAAATGCTAATAGTTGCAGCTAGAAAATATGCCTGGGAGAATGGCCTTTATCATCTGCTTTTGGAGTAGGAGCCCAGAACAAGATGAAGCCAGGGAGGGAACCCAGGGGCCTCTGGGCACCAGGACTCATTTGATTCCTGAGGGAGAAACTTTCCTGTAAAGTCATTTCAAACTTGCTCAGTGGTTTGGTAAAAATAATTTACATGGTCTTCTAAATGGTATATCCCTGTTTCATCTCCAGACAAGAATGCAGGAGATGTTTATAAAGATCCCAGCCTCTGTTTAGGGATGTCTAAATACATTCTGGTAATTAGCTTAACTTTGATCCAATGCAGTGCTTTCTCTTGGTAAAATAAATAAATCAGTGAAAAGTTCTGGAAACTTCCCCTTGGAGATCTCTACCCATTCATATCAAACTGAATTATTTCAATGAATATTGTTAAATGTGATGTTTATTTTTTTAAATCTCGGGTCTGGCTGTCCTATTAATAAGTAATATTTAATATCTCCTACTGAGAGTTCAAATTGAAAAACTAATTTATTAACGGAATGCTTATCTTTTCCATCATAAAACAAAACATAAACATGTTCTAAATAAAACTGTCCACACTTTGGTAATATTCTTACTGTAATCTGCATCTCAGCTTCTTACTTTATTATTAGAAAGGCTTAGTCACGTGGCATAAGCAATAAAAAAGGTGTGTTTGCCTTCCATACCAATGCATGAATTACACTCAACTCCTTTTGCCATTTTTACACATCCAAGTTCCCTAAAATTCACAAGGGAAACAGTGAAGTAGAATTACTATTCAGTCGAAAAGCATCACAGGCTAATACATGTGCTATCTGTTGTCTCCCCTTCTGTCCCTGTTTCCTGCTATTTCCTCAGTTGTGTTGTCTGCAAAATGGGCTGGCCCCATACCCGACCTGGAAATCTGGTAGGGAGCATGATTCATCTTATTTTAAAGGGAGGAACAAATATATTTAATTATTTGACACGAACATTGCATTTCATCAATATAGAGCATAGTCTCATCATACTGACAGCTGATATATTTTTAAAGAAAGATTTAAGAATGCTATTTCAATTTGTGTAATTGTAAGCGTTTCTAGAATGGCCATCTCACATAAAATAGCCCTGACCCAAAGATAATAAACAAAATATAGTTTAAGGAAGAAAGTCTACTTGTCTCCTACTACTTAGAATCATAATTCACATGGTAAACTATTCACTTTCAGATGTTTTACATGCACATAAAACGCTATTTTCGTAACACTGGGATCCTGCTATATGGATAGTATTGTACCCTGATTTCTCACTTAAAGTTCAATTTCTTTCCCTTCATCATCATATGCTATTTAAAAGTTAACAGTAGCTTTTTGTAATTAAAAATCACACTTTTACGTGTGGGGGACATCAGTGCAATGTTAAATGTGATACGACGGAAAGCAGCACTCCCACTGCAGACCGTACGTTTGTTCCCCCAGGCTCAGGAACCAGGGTCAACGGGGGGTTTCTTTTTCTTTTTTAATTACAGTTTGCCTTCAATATTATTCTGTATTAGTTTCACGTCCAACAGTTTCTTATAGACATTCGTTTTTAGGGGCAGGGCTATACTTCCATATTAAAGAAGAATCACACTAATGCCATGAATACATCCCACAGAATTTTACTTAATAAAAAAGGGAAATTCCCATGCCGGACTGCAAGGATGACATGAAGTAAGTCCACTGTTAGTGTGACTGTGCTGGTGACCAACAAAGATGTGCCTAGGGAAGGGCCAACAGCTCTGAGAGTGTTGTTGTGGGCAGAGGAGTTGGAGCAGCAACGACACTGGCCCCCAACACAGAGAAGCGGCTGTCCAGGAGACGGGCAGGCAGCGTCATTCCTGAAAGAGGATACAGTACCCCCTGGTGCCTCCCAAGCATGCTCTTGTATCTTGGAAGTCACAAATTCAGGTGCCTACTTGGCAAGGAGAGGGAACTGAGTGACTGAAGTGGGAAGGTGTGAGAAATAAAGAGAAAATATTGGAAGCCATGGTGAACCGGGCGGAAAGTCTCCTGGTATACGGGGCAGTGGGGTTACAACTCAGACCAGTACTCTATGGAAATGCAGCCTAGTGTTACACTTTAGATGTTTTTACAAGAAATAAGTGTGCTAAATTTTCATGTAAATTCACCCAGTTTTTAAAGGGTGGCAACTTATTAAAAAACTTAACAATGGTGGACTAACTAAACTTGCCTGCAGGGCGCCTTCGAGTATGGCCTACTTTCCTGTCCTGAAAGGCCCCAGGCAAAGGACAACCATTTCCCTAATTTTACCTGTAAGGCCTGGTGGCATCTCTAAGCTCTGGAGCAGACCTGCTCTGCCCATCTCCCTCCAGGGAGGAAGCCGGGTGCCACACAGCCAGGAGGCAAGACTTTAAGTGTATCCAAGACAAAGTATAAGCAGGGTCACGGGCCACAGACACGGGCCACAGACAGAAAGTGGCATTTCAACCACCTAGATCTGCCACTGTTGTCCTGTAAGAGGACCCCAGGGCTGCAGGGCGAGGATGGCACCCACGGCCATGGCCTGCCCTGCACCCTCCCTGGTGGAAGGTTTGTGCCTTTGACAGGAACATTCCAGCCAGAGCAGTTGTGGCTGCTCTGTACATGGTCTAATTGTCCTATTTAAAAAAAAATCTACTTCATATAGTCTAACACCAGTTTCCTCATTCTAAAATATTCTTTCTGTTTTCCCATCCCAACTCCTTGTATTTGTGTTAGTAGACCTGCCCTTGAGTGTGCCTGGGTGTGTTCACTCTGCCGCCTAAGAGTTCAAGAGAAAACAAAGTCAGTTTTACATAAGTAGTGAAAGGAAAATACCACTGAGGAGCTTCAGGGCAGCACTTGTAGGTGCTTCCCACAAGGGGAATTTGAGAATGTGCTTGTAAAAGTGACAGATGATTGCCAACAAGAGTCAACAAACCGGTTCTGAAGCTTATGTCCCATTAAATTGTTGGCCACTTGGCATGGCAGGGGTGCCGCAGAGGGTACTGGAACACAGGGGCGACCTCAAGCCCCGTCTTTATGACAAAGCAGACATCAGTTGACTCGTGTCTTTGCTGTTTTCCTACCCGACAGAGAGCCTTATTATTTGAATATTGAAATATGGAATCTAACAACCTAATCGATCTATTTCTTCTTGTTATTTGCATTTCAAATTAGAAAGATCTTTAAAAATATGCATGTTTATGTTCCTTGACTTGGTAATACCACTTGCAGAAAAGTCATTTTAAGGAAACAATTCTAAACAACAGGAAAAAATAGAAGACAAGTTAAATAATCAATTTAAAACAAGTTACATAAATAAATGCAATAATAGTGGGATGGTTAAGTAGACCGCAGTTCACGATCTCGGTGAAATGCTGCGTGACCACTGCCATGACTGTGAGGACTGCACAGCAATGTGGAAACTGCTTTAGCTGGAGTGCTGTCAGGAAAGCAAGATGCGAAATTCTGCATAAGCACGACTCTCATAGGACAAGCCAGGCAGCCAACCAGCAAAAACTCCTCTGTAGAAAATATAGGATTAGGGGAAAATTCACTGAAAAGTCAACAAGAACTGTTTCTATGTCATATCTGTCTTTCTCGACTGTCCTTAATTTTTGGCATTTTCGCAAGTGAGCACGTATTATTTTTATAAAAAATAAAAAGTGTAAATTTTTAAAATGGGGCTTAGCCCTAATACTTCAGAAAAGGACCGCTAATGCCAAAATAAATTAGTCTCTTCAACAAAGTGGATTTCAGGTTGTCACGAACAGGATTTTCTAAAGCAAAAAATTTCATCTAGCTCAATAATGACCCCAAAGCACTGCTTCTGAGGAGCAAACATAAATCCAGCCCCAGCTCTGCCAACACTGTGCACAGAATCAAGTTAATCATTCCAAGGATGGTTTACAACCCAAAGCAAGAGATTGTCTTATTTTTATCATCATCTCAGCTAAACCTTGTACAAGTGGCACAATCAGTCAGAAAATTAACCGTATTAAAATCCAACTATAGTATTACATCGGGGATTTCCATGGAAGCAACTTCAGAAGGTTGAATGAACGTAATGTGAAGTGGAATTTCCTTTCATTTGGGACCCCCACCCCTCATAAATCTCTGCCCTTCAATTCCATCAAGTGGTCCTTTGTTCTGACATTCTGGGCAGGAAGTAGGGAGAGAACTGATCAGCTCTCCCAACACCTCTCATGATTTTTGAATATGCACGTGTTTGAATACATCAAACACATCTGCTTTAAGACAGTCCATGCTAAGTATTCTCAACATGTGTAATTCATATACCACACCAGCTCTCTTCCTCTCTTCTCCCCTTTACGTAACAGCAACACACGCATACACATTTCCCATTCTGATTTTTAAAATGAAGGAAAGCAAGTTGCAACAGGAATGTACAAAGAAGTATGATGCTATGTCCAAATAACCATTGAGAGGGAAATAAATCAAATTTGGCAAGTGAGCGGGTAGATGGCTAAGGGAGAGGACTAAGCGGGGAGGCCTGAGGGGGGAGGAGAGGAATTTAGGCCGGAAATTCCATTTCAAAGGCTTTTCTGAGATTTTCTTTCTCTCACCTTACAGACAGCCTTGCTTTGGCTTGATGAGCAGAAGAGGAAACAAATATTTGTTTTGGGTTTTCTATTACCTTCTTCTAGACTTAAAGAAGAACATTTTTGAAGAAGATAGCTTATTATTCTCTTACAGTTTGTGTTTGTATTTCTTTGCAGTGGAGGAAAGACACCAAGTGAGCACACAGAAAAGCCACATCTGTTGATGCCACACTGACTTTTTCATCTTTATTTCTTGGTGTCTGTGGCCCAGGTTGCTAGAAAAATATATCAATCCATTGACAGTTATTTCCAAGACGCTTCTATAGGGATGTGTTTAAATTACGTTTGGATGTATGTGAATTAAGCTTAAAATAGGCAAGTTTATATTATCTTCCCCCAGTCATTATTACAATACCTTTCATTTGTCCAAACTAAATACCCTATGCCTTCCCCCAGGTTCCTTCCCAATTTTTGTTGTACCTTGGCTGTATTCTTGTCTCCCCAAATCTGCTATGGCTTGTCCTCGAAGGAACAGACTAACCGGCTTTGAACATCTACAATAAGGCTTCAGGCCTGGTTCTGCAAGGAATCTGAAGGGAATTGTCTTCTGTCTTTGGGCTTTCATTTATCTGAGTGTTCAAAAATTAAGGAAGATCATATAGTGCTTAATTGAATAGAAGTCCTAAAAAATAAAGTTTGACATCATTTATGGAAAACCTTATTCGGTGCATATCCCCACCAATGACACTCATCAAGTGTGAGGATGAATATCCTATCATTAAACCCACCAGTGTTTCAAAATCCACCAATTCCTTCACTTTCCTAACTAGTTTTTAATTCACAAATAGACCTGACCTTTACCCTCTGGTTTTTTATTTCACTTAAAAGGCAGAAAAAAGCCATTATGAAAGGTTTTATTAAGATTACTAATGAAAGACTTCCTGTTCCTCAAAGCTGGCTCTCGCCTCCCAACTTCCCTCTTGATCCATTTCCAATGGGATCTGACACACGGCTCCAGTGGCCCGAGTCCTAGTGGGAGTTTCTCTTCGTTTCCCATGGACTCCCTTGACACGAGCATACATTTAAAATAACAACAGCTTCCAATTTTGAATGAACGGTTCCATGGGGTTTCAGGAGTCCACCCAGATTGGGGGTTACTGAAAGGTCAGTAGACTGGCACACTGGTGTTAAAATTGACCCAGTGTAAGTGCTCCTCAATGAGTTATTTCTCCATTAAAAAAATGAAAACAGGGTTTCATAGGGACTGTGTTAAGAACATTGTGCATTCCTTATCACAATCTGAAGATTCCCTGGCCTCTATGAACCCTTTGCTTTTCCTTCTAGACCTCCACTCCCAGGAGGAATCTTGCTATTGTGTGACTCTAGCAGCCACCCCAAATCTTTATTGGTCTCAGTTCTTTAGTGATTTCACTGACACCCACCTCTAAAACGTTGACACTTCCTTTTATAGTGACATTGGACAGACCCTTTCTTTGTGATTGTCCTAATGAAAATGGAATTCAGCTAGAACACACACACACACACGCTCATGCCCACACCCCCACACACATACACATTCTTCTCTTGCTTCTAAACCCAATGCTTTTACTTTCCTTTGGTTTTTCAGCATGTCTCTCTTAGGGAGTAGAGAGCTACATTGTTTTAGGCGAGGTTCAGTGAATGGGTCATTTCCTTGCTTTACTTCTGCATTATGAACACATTCATGATAACAATTAATGAGAAGGAGGGTTTTCACGATAGCGTCTAGCATCCGGTTTTCAGCTCTTAAATTCTCCCTATATACGCACGGATCCAATTACCTCTGGGAGAGCTCTTATTAATCTCAGTGTCAGAGCTGTTTCAACAAATCTACTGTAATAATGAAAAGTCATCTTATCACACTTTGCTCTCAGTAAATTTACCGTTCTTTGATAAGGTTGCAAACAACTGGGAAGTAATTGATCTGTAATTAGTGTGGCAACTGCTGAAGAGAGTCTGTGCTGGGGTTTCATCATTTATCTGCCCAGCACAGCGCGTCCTGCTCCAGAACACTGAATTATTTAGCATTCCTTTCAAATACAAATGGTCTCAATGGGTTCTCCATTATTTTAAGAACTTTCTGAAGAGGAGGCTAACATTTAAATTTGTGATTATCTGTCACCAGTGCAGTGCTTAAAGGAGCTGGGAGTAGAAGGAGATCATTTTTCACACATGACTTGCCTGCTGAAACCAGCCTGCACTATGAATGGAGAAAGACAGGGGCTCTTTGATCTGAACCAAACTTGAACAATTTATCTTTCAAATGCACTAAAGCTTTTGATAAATGTCAATTTGACAATTAAATTCTTCAAGGGCCACAATATATCACCATCACAGCGTCTATTTTTGAGGGTCGGTCGGCCATAACATCTTTCAGCAGACTGCAGCAAGTAGAAGTCGGAGGGGAAATGATAGCTCTCCAGCCTCGCTCTTCTACACAAGGTATTTTTATCTCTTGCAAAGTAAAAGAGCTGTGATATTTTCCTTGCAGACAGGGCACAACTCCAACGGCAGAGTTTAAGGTCTGCCATACAACCCAAAGGGATTGTGTTCAAGATCTGTTCCTTATCATTTCTATGATAGTTCAGGGTTGAAATGAACAGACCCTCTCCTGTTGTGTGCTCTTTTTGACAGTCTATTGCTATAGTCATACATATATTTTTCTCCTCTCAAAGGTATTTTCCTTTGTGTTTTGCAAAAGACAAGCTAAGGCAAGTCCATCATTCTCCAAGGCCTGAACTGGTAGGAGGAGCAAAAGCAGAACCACTGAGATGTCACTCTGGCTTTATGTAAGACCCAGTTTCTCCTTTGATTACAAAGATCACAGTTAATGTCAAAGAGTGTGGACTGTAGTTGTAGGTTCAAGGGAATGAAGAAAATCAAGAGGAGGCATGAGGGTGTGAGGTGACATTTCACCTTTGAGGCCATTCCAGTCTTTTGGTGTATGGGAACCTCAAAGTTATTTCATGCCCCAGCTTGGATCTTTCCATGCGTCTTTGAGAACTAAAATAGCTATCAGATCAGGAAGAAGGGTGGGTCCCCACTTTCTTAGGGTTTATATTCAAAAGCACTTCTCCTCTTTGCTCTTTTTGCTCCATAAAAATTCAGCCCTTGCCGGAAGAATAACAATTGTAATGTGACATTTTCAAATGTTTCACATGAAAGATTATTTTGGACTCCTTGGTTATGGAGGAGTTTCTGAAGAGCTGACAAAGGAAGGTGCTTCGGATGTAGCAACAATGCTCCTGTGATAGCCTTTCAGACTCTTCCATCATCACAGATAGTGCTGCCCTGGCCCAGTGCGGCCCCACCCCCCAGACGTTTGACAGGGATGTGATGCTATCTTTTGACAAAACTGACATTTCAGTATGATCGTGAAGAAGACTAAAGCTCCAGATCAGATGGCTGACCTGCTGAAAATACAGACATGAGATGCTGCTCTGATGTCTGCATGGTATCTCTCCTCAGGGTCTGAGGAGAATCGCTATAATCCTTACTATCTCTAAGAAAAAGTGAAAGAGAACCAACAGACTGAGTGTCTTAAGGGCATCTCACTGTTCCCAACACAGATTAATGTTCTGGATGAGCTATCTTGCAGTTTTGTCAATCAAACTCTCCTGTAACTGCAGTGCGACATCAGCTCTCAGTGCAGCTGGAGTCATGAGCACTGAAGTTAGCTACAAAGGAAATGGAGGTCACTTTCTTGACTTTCAAAATGTTTGCAGAGTCTAGCTTTCTGTAAAGGAAAGAAGAACAATGATTTTGTAGTTGGGGCTACCAGAGGATGTTGGTCATGCGCCTAAGTTATTTCATGATGACAATACTGGGTGTAATTGCACGCACACATACAGCAACACATTTCAATCAATGCCATTTCAAAGTACAATTCTAAATAGTACTGACTGTTTACCAACTGATCACTTAGCTTCTCTATGAGAGCCATAAAATATTGAGGTCTTTGTTCTACTGTGTCTATTAATTTAAGGTATTATACATCTGCCCTGTAAGTAAACACCCTGTTGTGTTTTTCTCGTACTTTGCTTCATATCTTACTGGATGCACTTAAGAAATCAGTGTTTAGGTTCACCTCTGCTTACTGATAAACAATCCTCTATTTCAAGTGCTGATATTAAAACATTCCATTTTTCATAATGTATATTTTTAAGAGATTGGGAAAGTCCTTTGGAATGGTACTACTGATGTAATAAACTTCTAAAATATTCTTCTCTAAATATTTGCCAATGATACATCTGATAAATGGTTAATACCCAAAATGTATAAGGAAATCATTGCAATTTAACACCTCCAAAACCCCAAATAATCTGATTAAAAATTGACAGAAGACTGGAATAGACAATTTTCCAAAAAGGATATGGCCAACAGACATATTAAAAGATGCTCAATGTCAGTAATCATCAGAGAAATGCAAGTTAAAACCATAATGAGATATCATCTTATACCTGTCAGAATGGCCATCATCAACAAATCAATAAACAAGTGTTGTCAAAGATGTGGAGACAAGGGAACCCTCATGCACTCTTGGTGGGTTTATAAATTGGTACAGCCACTGTGGAAAACAGTATGGAGATTCCTCACAAAATAAAAAAATAGAATAACCATATGACCCAGCAATTATACTTCTAGGTGTTTATCCAAATAAATCCAAAATATTAATTCAAAAAGCTCTATGCACCCCTATGTTCACTGCAACTCAATTATTTACAATAGCCAAGATATGGAAGCAATGTAAGTGTCCATCAATAGACTAATAAATAAAGAAGAGGTAGCTCATATATATAATGGAATATTACTCAACCATAAAAAGAATAAAATTTTACCATTTGCAACAACATAGATGGACCTATGGATAGTATGCTAGGGGAAATAAGTTATACAAAGAAAAATGGCATATGATTTCACTTACACGAAATTTAGACTCACTTATATGAGTCTAAAAAACAAACAAGCAAACAAAATAGAAGCAAACTCATGGACACAGAGAACAAGTTGGTGGTTACTAGCTGGGAGTGGGGTTGGGGAGATGAGTGATAAAGGTAAAAGGGATTAAGAAGTACAACTTTGCAGTTATTAAAATAGTCCTGGGGACATAAAGAACGGCGAAGGAAATACAGTCAATAATACTGTAAAAATCATGTATTGTGTCAGATAGGTCTAGATGTACTGGATATTTTATACAATACAAATGTCTAATCACTATGTTGTGCACCTGAAACTATTATAATATTGTAGCAGCAACTGTAATTGAAAAATAAATTTAAAAAACAAATAAATGAAATATCCTTTGTGCAAGTTGTCTTCTGAAATATCACTACATGACTCATGAACATTAAACAAAGGGGAATCAGCTTGGAAAAGCAATCCATACAAGAGAATTGCATCATTTACCCCAAAGCAGCCCTCGGTAAGTACCTCTCGTGGTCTAACACCCTCCCACACATCACTGGATGACGGGTGTCAAGAACTGCCCGGAGCTTTGTCCGTTTCCGTGTCTTTGGATGCATCGCACGCTGAAGAACACGCCCATCACTGCCATTGGTGGAGTCCGAAGCAGGAGCTTCGGACAAATGTAGGCCAACATATTCCACGTCTAAATATTTAAAAGTTGTACAGTATGTCTAAAAATTACAAAAGTTACACATTGAAACCAGTGCTCTTTACAAACTATGATTAGCCCTGGCAGCTCAATTGGTTAGAGTAATGGCCAGGTACACAAAGGTCGCAGGTTTGATCTTTGTTCAGGTCACACGCAAGACACAATCAATGAATACAGAAATAAGTGGAACAACAAACCAATGTTTCTCTCTTTCTAAAAAATATCAATAAATAAAAAGTAAAAATATATGATTATTTTCCTACCTTGGTTCATAGTTACAAAATTGAGTACTATATACAAAGGCGTAGGTTTTATATGGTTGAAACTAGGCAAAATATTTAAAAATGGCAGAATTCAGTTGTTCTTGAAGACATCTGAGTGTTTTGTTGATGTGCTGCTGCTGTTTGGATAAATAATAACATAAAATGTGTACAAATCTTAATTTTTTTTCTTGCCTTTGTGTTAGCAAAATTATATTGTTTTACTTATTTTTTCATTTTATTTAAGCAAAATTCACATAACATAAAATTAAGCGTTTTTGTTTTATTTATTTATTTGTACTGACACTATTACAGACGTCCCCATTCTCCTCCCCTTTGCCTGCCTCCACTCATCCCCCTCATCTCTCTGGCCATCACCACACTGTTGTGTGTGTCTGTGAATCATCCATGTATGTCTGTTGGCTAATCCCTCCCCTTCTTTCATTCAGCCCCCCTACCGCCCGCCCTCCCCTCGGACAGCTGTCAGCCTGTTCCATGTATCTATGCCTCAGTTCCTGTTTTGTTCATTAGATTCCACATTCAAGTGAGACCATATGATATTTGTCCTTTTCTGACTGGCTTATTTCACTTAGCATAATACTCTCCACATCAATCCATGCTGTTGCAAAAGCTAAGACTTCTTTTTTTTTTTTTAACAGCTGCATAGTGTTCCATTTATTTGAGTGCAGCATCAAATAAAAGCATTGGATCAGATCATCCAGTTCCTCTCGCCTCTTTCTCGTGCATTTCCAACAGTAGTAATTAAGATTTTTACATAATTTTCATTATATTCCCCCAAATCATCTAACATGCTAAATGTAAAAGCTAACAGTAATCAAAGTATATAAAATTTGAATACATGTTCATCAAAACTTTAAGTCAAACATTAAAATTTATTATTAATTTTCATATATATTTTTTAGTTTTCATATATCTTTATTTGTTTTTTATTTATTTATTTATTTATTTATTTATTTTTTGAGGGAGGGGAAGGAAAGGATAAAGAGAGGGAGAGAAATATCAATGTGCAGTTGCCTTCCATGTGTCCCCCACTGGGGACCTGGCCCACAACCCAGGCATGTGCCCTGACTAAGAATTAAACCAGTGACTCCCCTGGTTTGCAGGCCAAGCTAAATCCATTGAGCCATACCAGCCAGGGCTAGTTTTCATATAGTTTTAAAAATCTATTTTTCTTCTGCAATGTTTAAGTTACATATTAAAATTAAAGACAAAATTTAAATTAGTTATTAAATATAAAAATTTTAAGTAAACTTTTTAATTTCCTTTTCAAAGTTTTATTTTTTCACAATAAAACTATACAGTTTTAATATTCTAATTTCATTTGCAATATAAGATACCTATAGATATACAAATATAGTAGTGATATTAATTATTCAATATTGCAAAATATTCCTCTGCTACCATATAGAACTAAGTCGTAAGTGCCTCCAAAACAGTGAATGAGTAGAATAAGAAAAAAAAAGATACTTCTAACTAGTGGTGTGCCACTAAACCAGTATAGGGAGGGAGGGAAAGTGCCCTGATTAGTAGTGCTACAAATTTCCATGGTATAAATACACCCACAATGGCTAATTTCAGGCTTCCAGCGATTTTAAAACTGGCTTACAAAATTCCTGTCTTTATAAGAATTGTACGCATAAGCTAGCCCGAATTCATCACTATTTAGCACTTTAGGAAATGATACTTCTTTGTGCAGGAATCTGTAACATTCATGCTATCTGAGACAAAGAATTTGACAAATTACTTAACGTTCTTTTCTTACGTCTAAGCCTCCTCAGGTCGATGCTCCCTGCACTCAGAAGCAGTCTCCATTTGCAGAGAGCAGCACAATCCCCGAACTCCCAGGGCATTTGGACAGAGTTCGCCTTTTGTTTCGAAGACTTAGGGCAAGAGATGTGGGAAAGTGTTTCTCAGGATTCTGAATAGCGTTAATGAAAACATGGACCTTGAGGATTTCTAGACATCACGTACCAGGGCTGTGCATCAGATTCAGAAAGCAGGAGGCTCCTAAAAAAATCTGTGTTTTTAAACCAGTTTTAGGGGTTTGAAAAATTGAGTGTCTTTTTAAGTACAGGGCCCGAGTCCCTTAGAGGTGAAACTGATTATCAATTAGACTAACTATATTAATAATGTTTGTTATATCTCTCTTTCCCTATGTTTTTATCCACTTGATCTATCATAGACTCAGAGAAATAAGTTAAAATCTCCTAACTTTGGGGCTTTATCTATTTCTCTTTATATATCCTTGTGGTTTTGCTATGCATTATTTTCATGACTAATGGTGTTGAGCACCTTTTCATGTGCTCATTGGCCATTTGCACATCTTTGGAGAAATGTCTATTCAGGTCCTTTGTTTAAAAAATTGGGTTGTCTTTTTATTATTGAGTTATAATAATTCTTTATTATATTCTATACAAATCCCTCATCACATATATGACTTGCAAATATATTTCCCATTGTGGATTATCTTTTCATTTTATTAGTGATATTTTTTGAGGCCAAAAGTCTTTGTTTTAGATGAAGTCCAATTTTTCTAATTTATTTCTTTTTTTCCTTTTAGCTCTTGTGCTTTTATATCCGATCTAAGAAATTACTGTGTAATTCAAGGTCATAAGGATTTATTCCAATTTTTTCCTGCATTTTATTGTTTTTGTTTTATTTTTTAAAAAAGATTTTATTTATTTACTTTTAGAGAGGGGAAAGGGAGAGAGAAAGAGAGGGAGAGAAACATCAATGTTTGGTTGCCTCTTGTAGGCCCTGCACTGGGGACCTGGCCTGAGACCCAGGCATGTGCCCCGACTGAGAATCCATCGAGCAACCCTTTGGTTCACAGGTCTGCACTCCATCTACTGAGCCACACCAGCAGCCAGGGCAAGGATTTACTCCAATTTTGCCCCTGCATTTTATATTTGCAGCTCTTACATTTAGATCCATGACCAGTTTTAAGTTGATTTTTGTATGTGGTGTAAGGTAGGAGAGCACTTCATTCTTCTGTGTGTGGATATCCAGTTGTATCAGCATTGTTTGTTGAAAATACTATTCTGCCTCATATTAAACACTTGTGGCACCCTTAGTTTAGAATCTCAATAGAATTCCATTAGTCTATATGTTTATCCTATGTCATTTATCACACTGTTCTATTTACCATGACATTATAGTAAGTTTTAAAATTGAGGTATGTTAGTCCATTTACTTTATTCTTTTTTCCCCCCTAAAACTGTATTGGCTAGTCAGGGTCCCTTACACTTCCATATAAATTTTAGGATGAGCTTGTGAATTTCTACTATAAAGGCAGTGAGGACTTTAATAGGAATTTCATTGATTATGTAGATGAATTTTGGGATTATTGCCATTTTAACACTTTTAAGTCTTCTGATCCATAACCACGGGAGATGTCTTCCTATTTATTTAGGTCTTCTTTAATTTTTAAAAAATATTTTGGAACTTTTCAGTCTTCTAAGACTATGCTTCTTTTGTTTAATTTATTGCTAAGTACTTTTTTCTTTTTGGGACTATTGTAAATGGAACAATTTTCTTAAATTCATTGTGATTCTTCATTGCCAGTGACTGTTACATCCTGCACCCTTGCTGAGGTCCCTCAACAGTTCTAACAGTCCTGTGTGTGCTCGTATTCAGTAGGATTGCCTGTGTGCGAGATCACGTCATCTGCAAATAGAGCTAGTTTTACTTTTTATTTTCCAATCCAAATACCTTTCATTTATTTTTCCCGCCTAATTGCCCTGGCTATAATCTCCTGTACAATGTTGAATAGAAATGGCAAGAGCAGACTCCCTCATTGTTTTCCTGTGTTTAGGGGAAAAGCATTTTGCCTTTTACCATTAAGATGTTAGATATGGTTTTTTTTATAGATGACCTTGCCATGGTAAGAACCGTTTAAACCTGGGGAGAATTTTAATGAGTTTATTTGGGCCAAACTGACAATTGCTGAGAAACCAAATCTCAACGGATTGAGAAAATGCTCCAGAGAATGGCAGCTTTACACTTTATTTTATACGTTGCAATCTAAGGTGGGGCCATAAAGTGTCACAGGAAACCCATTAGTGATAGATTAGGGAGGCAGAAGGCAAGCAGGGAGATCTCTGGGATGGCATAAAAAGTAAGAGGAATAGACACGTGCTTCTTTGACACCGGTGGGTACAGGACAGTTAACAGTTAACAATTAACATGATAACAATAACAATGAGGGGCTGGCGGTCTCCTGTTCTGGTGGGAGATTATGCCCTGAGGACCTGGCAAAAGGAAATTGCCCTGACATTCCAAAGGGGTGTTATCATAGATGCAAAAAGACAATAAACAGGCTCAGTTAAGGTAAAGATTGACCTTTGTCAAGAAAGATTCTGGCCTAGGACAAGACTACCTGCCATGATTGGCTCTTAACTAGAAAGTTTTAAATTCTAACTGTGCTGTGTGGCTACTTTAGTTCTCCGGGTTTGTAAGGCCACCATGCAGGCCTCCCCTGAGCATGTCAGGGTTAGTATGTGGCCCTTTCCATCCACCACCTTATTAGGTTGAGAAAGGTCCCTCTACTCCTAGTTATTTTAGCATTTTTGCCCTGAACGGGTGGTCAGTTTTATCAAATGCTTTTTCCACATCTACTGAGATGATATATGGCTTTTGTCCTTTATTGGTGTTATACTGGTTCATTTTCAGATATTAAACTGACATTGCACCTGTGGGATAAATCCCACTGGTCAGTAATAAAACGCGAACGGGTTCAGAATTTGTCTTGAAGAGGTCAGGTGATGAGTTAGTAAGGATAATAGAAGGAATGTACAATATATTACAGTGGATTTAACCATTCCTGAGTATTCCAGTCTCAGCTGAGATCATCACATCAGGGAGTTTTCTGCTACATTGCAATACGGGGGCATTACTGAGAAAAACCTTTTGGACAAACATTTTGCTAAAGTGTCAAATGAAGGGACCAAAGTTTTGCCACCCTGAAGCTGCCTTTTCGGGATATTGATTTTAAACCATCTATTAAGGAACGAACAACTTGGAAAGAACCTATGACCCTCCCCCTTTTCCTGCCCGCGAGATTCAGACAGAGAAAGCTGCTTCAGGAAGGAAAGTTTAGAATGTCCCTTTGGCCTAACAAGAGCTAAGTACGGTAAACAGGGGACTTCGGGCGGGCGCTGGGCAGCTAGACACCCACTGGGCCCCATTGTTTCTGAGCTGCCCAGCAAGGAGGCGGCGGCCTACGTTTCCCTCTTCTTCAACGACCTGCAAATCGCCCATTCTCACTTCTGAAATCTGGTATTCCGTTCCCCCACTTTCTACTTTTTCCAAAAATGTCTTATATACCCAATGTTGCCTCAGTGTCTTTGGAATGTTCACACTTATGCGAATTCCCCATGTACATGTACCAAAAACTTGAGTTTATCCTGTTAATCTGTCTGTCAATTTATGAGCCCAGCCAGAAGAACTTAGAAGGTGAGAGGAAAGCATTAACATTTCTTGAGCCTCCATGCAACAAAACCAGTTAACTATATGTATATTCATATCACTATGAATGCATATTATTTGTAAAACAGGCACTGGTTTTCCTGTTCATTATTTCCTGTCCTGTAACGTTGGTCAAGGATAATATCTGTGTGAATTAAGACTAATTCTCTAATTTTATTTATTTATTGTTCCTTTTGAACTTTTAAAAGTAAAGGAGGCTAGTTTTTAAAGTACAGATATTATGAACTTTTGGTCCTGTTTGTAAGGTTTATGACATTTAATTCAGACTTTATAAACACCCCTCCCTGGTCTTCCTAACAAGACGGTCTGAAAAGTTGTTTACATGGGCAAAGCCTGGGGCTTGCTCTCTGGTAGTGGCATAAAGGTGCTTCCTGTGGCCTGTCTGTGTACAGAAATGCAAACTTAATTTTTGTGTGGCTGTAAGACAGTACTTCCCTTTCATAGCTGCTGAAATCACTATACCCAATAAAAGAATATTCCACTGTCTCTTGCTAATATAAGTTCATGAAAAAAAATGAAGCAGAACTCTTTGAGAAACAGAAAATGTCCTTTCCGTTTTCTCTGTTTCCATGAAATGACAAGAGTATCAATGAACAGACAAGTGTGCAGAGTCCCAGTTTCATTTGAGGATTGCACTATTTCAGAAATGCAGGAACTGACTAATATGTCTTTAGATTTATATTTCAAGATGAAATTTTAACACTGCAATACCCTTGATATATATAATAAAATATAAATAATTTTCAGCCGTTACAGTCCATGCTGAAATTATTGTACTGATTCTCGTCATCTATCTTTCCTTTCTAACCACAGACATCTATAATTCTTAAACCAATGAGTTCACTTTCATTTACTTTGAGATTGCCATTGTAACAGAATTAATAAATTCATTTCTTGCCTCACTTCAGTGGCCATCTATAATCTCTATTGCATGTATTTTAATCCCCTCCCTAATTTCAATAAAAGGTTCTTTAGAAGTAATAAAAACAAAATCAGTGTATTATATTCACATTCACTGATTATATTCCAGGTTTACCTAGTAAAGCCACCAAGTCATTTGTACTTTTAATAGAACTGCATTCAGCTGACAATACTTTCTAGTTTCATTTCATGATGGAAAAACTCTGTAGGAGCTTTTTCCAAAGTCTGTGTTTTGAACTATTAGAGTTATACAGGACATGATAGGTCTTTCGCCAAAATAAAGGGAGACAGGATTTAATGAGTAAGTATATCTGGGAAATTTTGAGTTAAAACAAGGTAAGGAATTTTCACATTTTTGCTACATAATTCTCAGGGTTTTTGATATATTAATATGTTAAAATATATTTTATTGATTACGCTATTACAGTTGCCCCAATTTTTCCTCTTTTGCCTCACTCTGCCCAGTACCCCCCTTTCCTCTATTATTATCCCCTTTAGTTATGTCCATGGGTAACACATATAAGTTCTTTGGCTTTTCCATTTCCTATACTATTCTTGACATCCCTCTATTTTGTACCTATCAATTATATATATATAATCGATATATATTGTTGGGAACCTGGGCTGGGCAGAATCTGGCCTTTCGGCTGATGCAATCAGCTCGGGGGTTTACGCTCCTCAGAAACAACAAGATATTGTGGTTGGTCTTCCTGTTGTTGCCACCTACGGCCTAGCCTCTCCGTTATTGCCAGTTACAGCTAGCCCAGCCCCTGCCAAGAGCGTGCACAGAGTACGAACACAGGCTACCAATCAGAGTATAGGACACGCACCCCGGCACATGCGCAGTAACCTATCAAGAAGCACTCCTTTGTGTACCCCTCACCAATCAAGTAGCGACACACTTCCCCTTCCCCCCCTTTATAAGTCTTTGCCCGAAAATAAAATTTTGCAGCTTGATCAGAACTTATTGTCTTGCTGCCATTCTTTGCGCCTCTTGTCCTCCTCGCCCATTTGCTCCAGACAGGTGGTCGAGCCCCCGTTGACTGTTCTGCTGGCTGGAGCAATATATATATCAAAAAAAAAAATATATATTTTAAGATTTTATTTATTTATCTTTAGAAGGGAAGGGAAAGAGAGAGGGAGCGAAATATCAATGTCTGGTTGCCTCTTGTGGGTCCCCTGCTGGGAACTGGAACTGGCCTGCAACCCAGGCATGTGCCCTGACTGGGAATCGAATGTGGTTGTTTGGTTCGCAGGCCCACTCTCAATCTACTGAGCTACACCAGCCATGGCTCAATTATATATTTTTAAAATATATTTTAAAATTTATTTGTAGACAGAGGAGAAGGGAGGGAGAGAGAGAAGGAGAATAATGTCAATGTTTGGTTGCCTCTCACATACCCACTACTGGGGACCAGACCAGCAACCCAGGCATGTGCCCTGACTGGGAATCAAATCAGCAACCCTTCAGTTCACAGGCCAGCACTCAATTCGCTTAGTCACACCAGCCAGGGCTGATCTTCTTTTTCTTAAATAATTCCCTTTAACATTTCATGTAATAATGGCTTGCTGATGATGAACTTCTTTAGCTTTACTTTGTCTGGGAAACACTTTAACTGCCCTTCCATTCTAAATGATAGCTTTGCTGGATAGAGTAATCTAGGTTGTAAGTCCTTGCTTTTCATCACTTGGAATACTTCTTACCAGTCCCTTCTCACTTGCAAAGTTTCTTTTGAGAAATC
>PVKM010021817.1:0-22284 GCA_004027735.1 Carollia perspicillata | reverse complement strand
GCTCCGTCAGGTTTGTGCAGCAGCCGTGGCGGCCCCCGCCCTGTCCCAGGTGGGGTCTGGCCTTCAGGGAGGAAGGGAGGAGGTGCTTCAGAGGCATCAGCTGTTTCCCTTTGTCTGAGCCAAGACCCTGGCCTCAGCCAGCAACTCAGCTTTGTCCCCTGAGTCTGCCTTCTGAATGTGAAAAGTTTCCATCACAAAGGGTCAATTCAGGAAGCCAAGGTTAGAGGCAAATGGTCTTATTTGAAAATGGTGAAGGCCAGGGAGGCCTCAGGCTTCCTGCATTGATTGCTCTCCCAGGGCCTGGGACCAGCCCAGCAGGTTACAGGATGTGAAAGTGGGGACTGAGGTTAGGAAAAAGAATAAAAGGCTGGGACCAGAACACACCCAGCAGAGGGCCACGTGCAGTGTTCCTCTGTAGGGTTTCCTGTGGGTACACTGAGAACATTGTGTTCTGGCTGGGACCTTACCCGGCTGAGCTGCCTCCGGATGCCGCCCCTGGGTCCTAGTGCTGTCTCTCACCCACCCTCCGCCTTAGCTCGCCTGCACCTGCCTGAAGCCTACTGCAGGACCCCAGGAGGCCACCTCCATTTTGTCTTCCCTACTGAGTGAGACCCCCAGTGACCAGACTGTGAGCCCTTACCTTCTGATTCATCCTGCATTTCCGAAGCATCCTCAGTGCGCTTGGCACTGTCACACAGTTAGCAACTCATGTCCCGATGACAAAACACCCTCGGATGACAAAAAGGGTGCTCTGGGAAACTGCGGGGAACAACCAAGGTCAGTATCCATGTTTTTGGACCCAGGTCTCCTGACGCTTTGGGATAACTGATTTTGAGATATCATTTCAAATCTTTGAAGTGAATGTAAGCCCTTGCCTTCCAAGTTTCTCTCCAGATGAATTTGAGAATAAGGTGCTTTCTTAATGAATTCTCGAAACAGGTAAAAGCTCAGGCCTGTGGTACAGAGCTGTCCAGAGGAGCCATAGCCCAATCCCTGCCCTGTCCAGAGCACGGCAAACCTCATGACCATGTCCACCCTGTGCATGAGCTCCCTGGAACTGCCACCAGGAACCTTCTCGCAGGACCCCACCAGGCCCCAGATTGTCCTGTGCCCGTGGAGAGTCCTGCAACTCAGAGGTATATGCAAGGTCCCAGCTCAAGCAGCCACGAGTCAATGAGCCAGCAGTGAGGGAGAGAGCACTTAGGAGGATATAGAAGCTCTCTGATTAGAAGAAATTTTTGCAGTTTTTGAAGTGGATTCTGGACTATGAATCCCTCTACCAGATTGTGAGCCTCTCTTTCTAAGTTCTCTTTATACCCTGTGTGTGTGCTGGTCCTTCACGAACAGTTGCTGGGTGACCTGAATGAAAGTCACTCGCTGGAAGACCTTGCCCTTAGCTGTGGTTCACAGGTCACTCAACAAGTGCACACTGAGCACCTACTAAGTACTGCCTGGGATAATGGGCACACAATTGCTGAAAACAAATACACAAAGCAAAGGTACCCATGGTGCCTCCCTCTTCTAGAGACCATAGTCCAAGAGAAACAAAGGCATCCAGTAAGCAAGAACAATCCCAAGGTCCACGGTCATCCTAGGGGAAGTCCAGGGTGCTATGGGTGAGCACAGGGCAGGGAGACCTAAAATAGGCCCAGTAAAGTTCTTGAGGAAGAGACCTTTCAACTGTGACCCAGTGAGAATCAGCCAGATGGAGGAGCTTGGGAAAAGGAAAAGGTAACGGTGCTTGTGACAACCAGAAATTTAGCAGGCTGGAGCCTCACTGAAAGAACTAAGAAGTCTTTGAAGCCTTCCTGAACTCCACCAACAGGAAATCCAGTTCTCTCTCCAGGGGAGAGCCCAGGCATTGTTATTATCAGTAAGAAAGGAATCCTACTGCTTCTCTGGGGCCTTCCCCCAGGCCCCAGGCTCCATTCCTGGGGAAACCAGAGGAATCCTAAAGGGTGACTGGGACCCATCTTGAGGCAAGAAGGAGGAAGGCCATGGGTAACGGTCAGAAGGAGCAGCTACTGGTCCAGTCACTGGGACCCTGGACTGATGTACTGGGCAAATCACTTTCTTCCTCTCTCTGGACTTCAAGTTTCACGCTTTATATAGTCTCAGTATTTAGCCTGACACTCAGACCTTCCTGAATTAACAAATGACTGCAGTTTCCACCCGTTCCTTCCAATGCTAAGATTCTGGGTCTAAGACCCACAGTCAGTCCTCCCCAGGATTCTGCAGGTAATAGAAAGGAAGGAACACAGTTCCCGGCACACCCACAACAAATGTTTGCGGAATAAGTGCGTGAACAAGCAAATGTTCTCACCTCCATCACCCCTACCCTGTGCAGTCATTATCACCCATCTTCGTATCTCGTATCTTCCTTAGGAAGAACGAGAAAGGACTAAGACGGCAGAGTCTGAAAATTAGTGCTCATCCTCACACAGCTCTCCCTGCCTGATAACCCCCACCCCTGCCAGCGCCCTGCCTCACCCCTGTGATCCTCCAGAACTCACCAGAGCTGGAAATGGACAAGTGCTCCCTGGGCCGCCATACTCCCTGCTTGCCCTGAACCAGGCACTATGGTAAGGGCAAGAGTTCCCAGCTTGGGCACACCCTCAAACGCATTTTCCCTCTCCTGTGGGTTTCCAGACTAGCCCACAGAAGCCTGATTCATCCACAGCCACACTGAAACATAGAATTAATTCTGGCTATACCCTGGGTGAGCTAGGCCATTATGGCAACCAAACTACCACTTACAGCATTATTTTGATGGGAAAATGTGTTCTGAGCTCCCAGCAACCAAATCATAAGTGGGACACAGGCACACCCAGGTTCGAATCCCAGTTTTAACACTTCCTAACCATGTGGTGACAGGCAGGTCCCCTGCCCATCCTCCTCAGCCTCAGTTTCCTGCTTTGTAAAAGAATACCTCTTTTTAGAAGGTTGTAGTGCAGAGCAAACAGACCCCTGTGGAAGTGCCCGTGGCACATGCTTCCCTCCTTCCTTTCATCAGGGCTTTTGTGAGAAGACCTGGAGACAAGACTCCAAGCACAGTCCCTTCAAAGGGGTCCTTATCCCGCTTGCACAGGGGCAGTATTACTGCTGAACTTGGGCTCAGAACAAGTGTTTATGAGATAAAGGAGCTGCTGTTCAGAAATCACAGAACATTCCTCATCTCTGACCTTCTCCAGTCTTTCACTGGCTTATCTGAGCCAAGAAACTTCTGTCCCTGCTCAGCTCCCTCTCCCCCAATCTCTCCTTGAACAGCATTGCTCAGGCTTCCTTTGCTCCTGGTCCTGAGAAGGGGCTTTGCCTCCGGAAGGAGGCAGAAGCCCTGACCTTTCAACCCAGGACTGGATGAGAGCCCAGAAGAGCAAGCAGGAGGGGTGCAGAGCCCCAGGCGGGTGCACCACCCCAGCCAGAAGCAGGCGAACCTCCTCCGCGGGCCTTGGCTTTGGCCCCTCCTTGCTCTGTTTGTTTCCAACTGCAGCCAGAACTGCTTGTACCCAAAGGATGGTGAAATGGCCAAGGAATCCGTAGGGTCCTAAAGGTCCACTCCATTCCTTTCTTTGCCCTTGTTCCCAAAAGTCAGGGTCCCTGGTCTTGGGTTTCTTGTCCCCTGCTCATCCATGGTCACTGGCACTGTGGTCAGTCACCTTGAATGGGCCTCCCCACACTGCACCACACTCCCCTCATTCTCTCTCCACCCAACACCGCGGTCTCCATGGTTCCTCTACTTTTCCCGCATCCTGAACCACATAGCCCCCTCAGACCCTTCCTCTTCCTTTCCAGGTCCCTGCAGTGCTCCTCACTCCACAGTACTTCCCCCTGGGTCTCCACTTCCCCAGCCCCAGCTCATCATCTCCTTACCCATCCCCCAATCCTGCAGTCACAAAAACACAAACTCAAACTCTTATGAAAGTAATCTGAGGTCATGGTGAAAACCCAACAGTGCAGAAGGTGTAAAATGAAAAAGTAAAAGCTCCCCTCCCGTTTATCCCCCCGAGATAACCTCTGTAAACAGTTTTTCCTGTATCCTTCTCGATGTTTTCTCTGCACACCGAAGGGTGTGTCTGCAGGGAAGGATCCTCTGTTTTTTCTTCAGAATGAGATGACAGTACATCAATTATTCTACAACTTGTTCTTTTGACCTGACAATAATATATCTTGGGCATCTTTTAAAAATCTACCTCATCCCTTTTAACATGCACATAATATTCCAGGATTTGGATCTACTGTCATGTATTTCACTGTTCTCCTGGCACAGACACTGGGGTGGTTTCCAGCCTGTGCAATCCCGACCTACTTGATTCCAGCCTCAGGTCTTGGATCTCCGCTCTGCCCTTCACATCACTGTGCAGTGCTAACGCTCAGCTCGGCCACCTTGTGTTAGGGTTATTCACCAGGTGTTTTATCTCCCCCCCCAGATCTTAAGCTCCTCAGGACAGGGCGTGAGCCTAGGAACTCCTGGCAAGGGGCACTCCAGGCCTGTCAAGTCTGCAGTTTTCGAGCCAACCTCAGTGTCGCTCTAGGGGAATGTAAGGAGGTTGTCAGGCCACATGGAGACTCGTTCTTTGTTTTCACAGGTATTTATTGGGAACTTTGCGGGCCTGCCTTTGTGCAGGGTACTGGACTTCCAGGATGAAGCAGAGCTCCCAGTCAGTGGGAAAAGAAGGCATTAGACCCCCACACAGGTAAACACATGTGGAATGAGTACTTTGAAAGGAAACAACAGAGAAGGAGGTCCGGCGCCAGCCAGGAAGGCCTCCCTGGAAAGGTGATGAGGTGCAATGGAGAAGGCCAGTATAAGCCAGCAGACCATGGGAGCTGGTTCCCAATTCAGGCCACTCTGGACGCTTCCCCTTTAGTCTTCTCATCTGACAAGAAGGGAAATCCCCTTTCAGCTTTGACTTTCTGTGACAATAATAAATGCTATGAGAGTTCAGGGGAAGCAGAGTTCCCCACAGCCTGGGAGGGGTCAGGGGAGGCTTCTTGCTGATTTCACCCTGACCTTGGTTCACACATGGGCTCTAGTTCCATTAAATTCTGGGCCAAATATTTGTTGAGGGTACACCATATGTATCAATATATAGAGGGTGTGTGTGTGTGAGTATGTGTGGGTGTTGGGGGCACTTACAGTGGTGGTAGTGGTGGGTGCTTGAAGATTTAAAATATGTGACTTCAGAAAGAGTTTACAGTCTGATGGGGCATCAGACCCAGAACAGGATCATTTCAATGTACAATGTCTAATGAGAAGAGAGCAATTCATCCACGGTTACCTGAACTGAGCACGGGCTTCAAAGCCAAGCAGGTCTGGGCTGGACTCTCTGCCGTGCACTACCTGGCCGGGGAACATGGAGCTTCCCAAAGTGTGTTGAAAGAGGGGTCCTGGAAGGCTCTAAGCTTCAGACAAACTTGGAATGTGGGCCAGAGCTAGAGGCGCATCTGGGAAAGGTAATCACTGTGAAGATGGGGGCAAGTGGGAAGAGAAGACTCTTAACCCCACAGAGGAGAGGCATCCCACAGGACGCAGGGAACCCGGATAAAGTCAGTTATTCCAGTGCTGAAAAAACATCCAAGCCAAAAAGAGCAGTTTAAAAAATACAAGTGTCCACCATTCTCTTTCCCTGGGCCAAGGATTTCGTGCCCCAGAGAAGACACCAGATGGGAGAAGACAGAAATCTGCTGTTACCTCTGCCAGTCTCATTTCCGGGTCTGTGTGTGTTTCTCTTTAACATGATTAAAAATACTGTAAATTATATGCTTATACTTTGTTGATGTCCTCTTTATGATCCACTGTACATGGCTGTGTGTACTTTGCACATCTACATACGTATTACTGTGCAAGGTTGTATACACAAAGCTATGCATACTATACTTTACGGAAAATTTAAGAGCATTTCAGAGATAATTAGAACCATATGTGATTTTCCCCCCTGAGCTGTGAAAGGGAGATGACTCTAGAGATTGGCAAGGGTCTGCCCTAGAGGCTTGGTGGGCCAAAGTAAGGAGCCAGATCTGTGTTTAAAACAATGGGGGGGCTACTACAAAGTTCATAGAAAGAAGTCCTAGTGAGGCTGCACCAGGTACAATAAAGAGAAATTTCCAGACTCTCCTTATTTCTACTTAAGGAAATAGTTTTCAGCCTGGCTGGTGTGGTTCAGTGGATTGAGCACTGGTCTGTGAACCGAAAAGTTGCCGGTTCAATTCCCAGTCAGGGCACAGGCCTGGGCTGTGTGCTGAGTGAGAGACAACTATGTATGTCTCACACACTGATGTTTCTCTCCCTTTCTTTCTCTCTCCCTCCCCCTCTCCCTAAAAAAGATAAATGAAGTCTTAAAAAAAAAAAAGAAAACAGTTGTCTCCACCACCAGAGCAGGACATCCCAAACCAGTTCTGTCCGTAACTCACTGCTGCCTCACTTTCTCCATCTGTAAAAGAAAGCCCGCCACAGTCTGGGGCTGCAAGGACATAAAGTCAACTTGGTCAAGCAAGGAGGCCCAGAGGCTGAGGGGGCTTCAGGTCAGCTTCAGCAAAACCCAGTGACATTGCCAAATCTGAATGTCATCCCTTGCCTCCAGGGCTCGCCAACTCTGGAGTCGGTGCATCCGGGTTAGGATCCTGTTCTTTGGCGAAAGCGCTTGGTGAAGCTTCTGCTGGCCTATTGATGTCCTTCCTTCCAGGGCCAGAGACTCTTAAAAGTTCCTGGGAGAGTGAGGCAACACGCCTCGTTGTGCAGCCCTCAGCAAATGCAGCAGCTGCACCAAGTGCTAAAGAAAAGCTCCCATAATAAGCATGTGTGATAATAAAAAGATAAAGAGGCAAATAGGTATGTAGGTCAACTCAAAAATAGCCACCCACCGATTTGGACTGGGTAACCATTTGTGCCAGGTGGGTACAAAGAGTTTTCTTCCATCTCCTCCCAAGCTGATCTTCCCTGTTTTTTTCAAGGTTGCCTTAAATAAAAGTCCTTTCCTGCAGTAGCTGGAGGTGGCCTGGGCAGTTCTGGCAAGCAGCCCTACCGGGACAGGCACTACTCCCAGCACTCCCTCCACCAATAAATCCTGGGGTCAGAGGGCACAAAGTCTTGGCCCTCTGACGTGGGTTCTTGAGACTAAGTCGGGGTTTAGGGTGGTGACTCATAGGCACTCCTACGCCCACCCCCCATAACGTTTTCGTGTACCCAGAGGCCTGCCCAACCCCAACAGAGGCCGCTTTGTTGGCAGACCCGGTCTCAGGAGAGTTAAAGCCTCAGGGTTGTGAGGGTTTCCTCGGCCTCTCCCTCCCTCCATCTCCCCCGCTGCTTCTACTCTCACCAGAAAGGCGCTGGCCCCTTCGCCCTGCCCCCACTCAGCAGCCCCGCGACCAAAACGCTGAGCTCAGCATCTCTGCGCAGAGAGCCTTCTTCGCGGTCGGTGGGAGGAGTCTCCTTCCACTCGGGGGTGGGCGGGGCCAGGGAAGGCCCGCCCTTCTCCCGTCCCGCTCTCCCTCCATCCTCTTCCCAAACCTCGGACGTACGTTGTAAAAGTCACGTCTCCTCTTTCCTTCCCCTCAAGCCCCGTAGGGGTCCTCAGAGAAAGACCACCCCCCAAGTCAGCTGCTCAGCATCTGTCACCTCAGAGGCCAGGCTACCCTACGGGCGCAACGCAGCAGGGGGCGGGGGTTGGAAAGGCGGAGGGAGCAGGGGGTTCTTTCCTTCCCCCAGGCAGGCGGGTCCTACTACAGACCTCGCAGAAGTCCGTTCAGCTCTTTTTGTGTGTGCCCCTCTTCCCATAGCAGAATCTAGAAATCTTGAATTTTTGCGTTTCCCTCTGCATTTGTTTTTTAAGCACAGAATGACTGAGCAGTGGCTCCTAGATTCCTATGCCAAAGTCTGCCCTTTGTGGGTTTCAAACCGGACGCTTGGGGAAGCGGAGAGGGCCTTCTTTGGGCGCAGGGCTTTTCAAATGAGCCTTTCTAGAGGAGACCAGAGCTCACTAAAGATACCTGGAGAGGGGATGTGGTGACAGAATCACTGTCCCTTTTGGGCCTGTGGATGTCTAGCTAAAGGGAAACCTCTTGGGCGGCAATCTGCCTTGCCATTGGGTCACACTGTTGGGCCCTCTTTGATGGGCAGGGGGAGGAAGACACCAATCTGGAAAAACTAGAGCCAACCCAGAAGAGAAAAGTTTGTTGTTGTTGTTGTTGTTGTTCTGACAACAATTCCAGATGTTCACTCCCCAACACTACTGCCCCCTTCCCAGCCATTTGGTCCCCACACAGGCTCACAGCTAAGAGGGTCCCTGGCTTGGAATTGAGGAAATGAGCATAGATTCAGGGCATGGCTCCTCCAGCCTACTGGCTGGTTGTGAAACCTTAGACAAGTCACTGTGCCTTTCTGAGCCTCAGTATTTTTACCTGTGAAATGACACCGATGAGGCCTGACCTGCCTACGCCACACAAATGTTACTTGTTATTTTTATCAACAGTTATGAAAATACTAAAGGATATGGAAGTGTTTTTAAAACCATAGAGAGCTCTAGAAAGGTCAAAGATCTTTGTGAGAGGTGGCAGAGTTGCCAGGTGGAACTGGCTGCTTCTGTCACCCGCCAGCCGAGGAATTCCAGAAAAAGGCACAGGACATAGACCCTGGGTGGCTGCCTTTTGCATAAGCCTGAGTTTCCCAAGCCTTTGGCTACTAAGGGCACTGGAGATTAAAACACACACATGCAAACTTCTCAGAGAGGCTAGAGACATGGCAGAGGGTCAAGAAATGGGTGCACACCTGGGAAAAGAAAGTTTCCGGGGGCCCAGTGAGGCCTAACTGCCAGGAGAATGAGAGATCACAGGCACCTCCTAAAGCTCCCACCCTCCAGCCAGTTTCCTGTCCATAAAGTGGAGAGGTGGGGGGCAGGGGTGGGGACGGGCGCGTTGCTCTCCCAGGACCCACAGGCACTAACATTCAAAGATTTTTAGGTTCATTCCATTGACTGAAGAATCCTGTCAAGTGAGAAGTCTGACTCCTCTCTCTGCTGAGGACTCTACTTCAGCTCCCTGGGATCTCCACAGGCTGGATAGCCCTCCTGGACTCTCTGCTCTGCTCTGAAAAAAAAAAAAAAAGAGAGAGAGAGAGAGATCTCATTTTGCTGTCCTGGCAGGCAAGGAGCCTGGATTTAGGCTGCCCTCACTGTGGCAGCTCCTGACCGTCCATGTCATCCCCCTCCCCTCCCTACCTCCAGCTTGAGGAGCAAAGCCCACCCTGACCCTGCCTTTGCCTTTGATATATGGCAATTTGGAAACCCTCAAAAGGCAAGAACACTGAAAGGGCTGGAACTGGAATGTCTGTTTCTGCCTTCTCTGTCAGGCCTCCTCCAGATGGTCCACCCCCTTACAAGCCTGGCCTGGGATTTTTAGGAAAGTAGCTCCATGAAACTCATGAATTTTCTTTCCTTCGTTATGAGCCTTATGGAGGTTGAAGAAGCCTCTGAGATCCTCTAGTTTTGGGTTTTCAAAACTGGGATCTGAAAATTTCAACACTACGTGAAGCCACGGGATAATTGCAGTGTATCTGTTTTTAAAGATTTTTTAAAATTTATTTATCTTTAGAGGGGAAGGGAAGGAGAGAAGGAGAAAAATATCAATGTATGGTTGCCTCTCATGGGTCCCCTGCTGGGAACTGGCCTGCAACCCAGGCATGTGCCCTGACTGGGAATTGAACCGTGATCCTTTGGTTCGCAGGCCCATGCTCAATCCACTGAGCTACACCAGCCAGGGCTGCAGTGTATGTTTTTTAAAAATTATTATTAAAAGAGATTTAAAATTTTTAAATAAAAATTTAACTTCAGTCAAATAGCTTTTACTCAAGTTAAACTAAGAAATTTAACTAGTAAGTAATTTTAAAGTTTGCCACTGAAATTGACATGGACAAAATGTAAAAGCAGAATACAAAGTTGCAGTATCTGTAATAAAAATACTGAGCTTCAAAGGTGCGTTAACTGTCCTACAGGCTGTTTTAGGACACAGCCCAGAACCCCATTCATCCTTAGTGGCCAAATAGCCTGAACTCAAATCAGCTGACTCATGGCCCTCATGAGGCCTGGGCTTGTCTCAGAGCCATTTTGCTTAGGCTTCAAGTGCTAACTGAAGAGGGACATTGACTTGCCTTTCCTCCACTTCTGTCTTCTTTCCCCCAAAGAGTTTAGAATCCAGGATGAAAGAGTGATCATGGGAAGCCGGCTGGAGACAGTGAAACAAAGGAAGGGCTTAAGATAGAAGAGTGAGCCTAAACTGGGCCGCCTACACTCAGGAAAGGAAGTCACATAACAGAAGGGAGCCGTGAGCCATGCTGGACTGTGTGGACTCAGGGAAAAAGTTACAGAAGCAAAAAGAAAGTCCTTAGAGACAGGTTCAGGGGGTTAGCCTGGGCCGAGCTGCCGCTGCCCACTGCTCCCCTGTTTGCAAGTCTCATGGGCACCATTAGAGGTTAGGAGAAAGAAAGCAGAAGGACACGCCTGAAGAAAGTGGGGGCCAGGCATGCTTGAGAGAGAACACGCACTAGGCCTTTCACCTTGAGAGTTTTTTAAGATTTTTTTTATTTACAAACCCTTGTGTCAAGGGCTGAGTTTCAATAGATCGCAGTAAGGGAGCCAGACCCAGAAGCAGGCTGTCTATGAGTGGTTAGCACCAGGTTCCCTGCGAGCATGCATTGTGTGACAGGTGAGGGGGTGGCCCCCTTTCTGACCACGCCCCATTTCCCAGGAATGAGGGTCTCTCTGCACGCAACCCCAGTCCAATGGGCAGGGCAGCCCACCATCAGGGACCACTGTCTTGAGGGGCTTTATCTGTTTTCCAAAGGCAGGAATGTTAGTGGAGGTCTGGGGGAGGATCCCAACAGAATATTCATCAGCTTTCCAGGTGTGTCTTTAATATGCTGATGCATCAAAATGAGCACACGGAGTTTGGGATCATTCTCTGTCAGCTTCACTGTTTTACTTTTATCCACTGAACCACACAATTCAGGGCAGACTTTTTTGTTTGTTTTGTTTGTTATTTATTCCCCTGACTTCATCTGTTCTTGGGTGTGGGTGGCACTAATGACGTTAACTGGGTCTCTCTCCCTGATCAAGGTGATTTAAGCTACTCACTCTCTGGTTGGGGGGAAGAGGTATAAACCACCTGCTCCTACACATCCTTGGTTATAGAAGATAAGATCTTGCGATTTGTTAGCAGACTGTTAATTGCTCAGCCTTGTTTAATTATCTTGTCTCAGTTTCCCTCATTCCACTTGTCAGGAAATTTTCCTAATTTTGTACTATCGTGCCTCATTGTGAAACCTAGAAGCCCAGCAGGAGACTGGCTGTGAGCCCATCATTATCACATGTGGGCCGAGTTGTCACCACAGCTGCATGCCATCTCACCAGCCCCTAACGCAACCCCCACCCACAGGGAGGCTCTTTGATAGGGTGGGGAGCCAACCCAGTGTTCCTTCCAGGACCTGTCTTTCTGGGGGGTCAGCAGATATCCCAACTAAAGAAGAGCATTAGGACACCTGAGAGAGTTTTTGTACAAAAGAGCCGCATCCAGACCTACCAAATCGGAATGAGGGTTAGGGACATGGAAATCTATGGTTTACAAGTTCCTTGGTGTTTCCAGTTATCAATCGGGCTTGAAATCATTGGTTAATGAAGGATGACTCTGGGCCTCAATTTCCACATCTGTAGAATGGCACTGTATTCATTCTTCAGGGTGTAAGTAGATAATACATTTTAAAAGCTTCTTTGAGCCCTGGCTGCTGTGGCTCAGTGGACTGAGTGCCAGCTTGGGAACCGAAGTGTCACTATTTCGATTCCCCGTCTAGGGCACACGCCTGGGTTGCAGGCCAGGTGCCCAGTAGGGGGCGCAGGAGAGGGAACCACACATTGATCTTTCTCTCCTTCTCTCCCTCCCTTCCCCTTTCTAAAACTAACTAAATAAATAAATATATTTTTAAAAAGCTTCTTTGAAAGGCTGCACAATACAATGCATTGTTAGTATTTCACTTCATTTGCTAAAAGACTCCCCACCGAGTTTTTAATTCTCCCTCTAATAGCACAGTGAACAGTCTGTGAAGGCTGTGCTGCCAACAGTTTTCACATCCCTCCAGGTAAACCAGGTGCACTTATAATCCTGCTGTTTTGACTAAGTTGTTTGTTGTTTTTCAAGTGAAAAACCCACAGAAGTCCTAGGAACACTTTTGCTGACTGCACTGTCCCACCTCCTACCACCACTCTGCCTCCCAGCCCCCAACCCTGATCCCTGACCCAGTGGCTCCTTCTGCCAGTTCCACTCCCTTGCTGAGAAGTTTACAAAGGGCTGTGGTCCAGAGGAGTGCAGGCAAGCTGGCTGGCCTTCAGGGGTTCCTATCCTGAATTCTGGGGTTCTTAGAATCACACCCCCACCCCAAGATCTGGTTTAACTCCCCAAACCCGAATGAGGCAACTAGCCTGACTGAGTGAGGCCCTGGGAACCCGAGTGAAGGACAGAAACCGCCTGAACAGGGAGGGGCAGGTGGCCAGGCATGAGTGCTCATTGACTTTAAATTGCAGGCTGCGGCGGGTCCCACGGGAATGGAGCAGAGCCCGGGAAGAGACAATATCTGCATGGTCAGGGCTCTGGCCACAGAGACCAGGACATGGAGCCTGGTTACCAACTCCATGGGCTGAGTCAGCCTGGATGTGACACTAGCCCAGTCTCCCCAGCAAGGTCGTCTTGGTGCAGATTTTTGTTGCGCATTGTGTCTGTGACAACGCTCCCTGGCGCACAGCTTCCCAGAAGACATATGTGAATGCACAGACGCTGATGGGAATGGTGCCCTCTGGGGTTATGCCAAGGGGCAGTTTTATGCCCTACAACAGAGGAATATAGACCCCAAAAGTATTTTGAGGAGAGTGATTGCTTGATGGGTTTGGGGCCTCTTTTGGAAGGATAATGGTGTTTGGTAATTAGATAGAAGTGGCAGTTGTACAACATTGTGAATACACTAAATGCCACCGAATTGTTCACTCTTAAATGGTTAGCTTGATATGTAAATATCATCTGAATTTTAAATTTTTTAAAGTATTTTGAGGCACTTGGAGGTAAAGCACTAATTACTTCAAAAGATTCTCCACAATAAGCCAGCCATCTGTACAATGTCACTTCTGTCCCCAGCTTCCTGCATTTGCTGACAATATTCCAACTGGAAGAACCAGGTTGCCTTAGAAGCCCCACTCCCAGACCTGAGCTGAGGAGAAAGGGAAACGTTCAGATACATCCAAGTCTCTTGGCCACACTAGTCAGAAAGATAGAAACGTAGTAGCATCAAGTTCTTCTGAAGGGCCACCCCAAAGGCCCACCTAGATGCTGGGAATCCGGGTATAGGTCTGCAGCTCTGGGAATATCCACCGTCTTAATCTAGCCATCCATTCACTCATTTATTCACCCAAGGAATATTCACTGAGCCTCTACTATGTGCTAACCACTGGAAGATAAGAAGAGTAGACTGCCACCCTCAGCAAACTCATAGTCCAGTGGGAAGACGAAACACACAAGGTGTAAGGATGACCTGAGGAGGGGCACCTAAAGGGTGGAGGTTTGGAGTGGGGACACTGAGTAGGGCTTCTTGTAGGAAAGGCTGCCTGATCTGGATCTCCATGGCAAGCCTGACCTGTAGCCGGCCCAAAGGGAGTACCAGGGGGAGAGAAGCACACCAAGTACAGGGTTTTCTAGAATTTTCGAAGGCTCTGAAGAGGCCTGGCTCGGAGGCCAGAGGATGGAGATGTCTCCTTCCAGGAGTACCATATTTTCAGGTTTCTCCCATATTCCATCTGCTTCAGTGCAGGGAAATGTGTGTGAGGTAGTAACAAAGTCTTTTCATCTCCATCCAGGTGGAAGGGACCCTACCCTTCAAATCAAGACCCTTCACCCCGGCTCCTCAGAGGGGCTCACAATTAGAAAATTCCCCTTCCAGTTCCAATGGTTCTGGCAGACAATGGTATGCGGCTTTGCCCTCTCCTTCACAAGGGTGAAGAGTGTCAGTGGGGAGCCATATAGAGTTCTCTTCCCTTCCCCCACTGGGCCTCGGCCAGGCTTCCCTGCAGGTGGTGGTTTTTTGCCCTGTACCTCACTCCCTGATACTCTGGGAAAATGCTTCAGGGTGAAGACTGCCTCTCCTTTTTTCATCACTTTTTAAAAACAATGAGACGACATTACTGGATTTCTTTTGAAAAGAAACAAAATTACTTAGTGCCCATTAACATAGTCCCTCCTGTCTGGGAAAAGCTTTTTTATTAACAACAGGAGACAGTGAATAAAAGCTTAGCACACTGCTTCCAAAAGTGTATTAAATGAACAAATGATTCCTAGTAAACTTATCTTACCAAACTAGCTCTGGATTCTTTTGCTTATAAAGATCCACTTTTTTAAAAAATCTCAGTTTTTCTTAGTGTTCCACCGTTTTGTGGGATTTTTTTTTTCCTGTCAGAGACAGAAAAAAAAAATACCCTAAGTCTATATCTTCTGCTGCCTCAGCTGTCCCCATCCCAGTCGGGATTAATTCCCTGATCTTCTCTCCCAGGCAACAGACACAACCATATAGGTAACCTCTAACTGTCTTCTTCACACTTTGGTACAGGGTGATCTCAAGAGGATGTCATCTACCCCCAGCCCTCCAAGTACTTCACATAACTACCCTGACCTGGTGCCTTTAAGGTTCCCAGCAAGTGAGAGCAGTGTAATAGGGTAGGAGAGAAAGAACCACAGTTCAAGGCTTGCAAGCCCCAGAGGCTAAGAGATTATTCTATTTTGCTGTAGTATTTAAGATGTCTCCTAGTATGAGTCCCCTAACTTATTTTTTAATCCATAAATTTGTCTCCAGAGGTGGTTTCCCATCTGGAAAATGGGGGTGTGGTACAGGGTTTGAATTCCAGTCCTTTCCAGTTCTAAGTCTTGATTTGCACAGATGGACAGCGGGTCAGCCTTTTTTTGTTTTTAAATGAGGATGAGGGTGGAGACAGCAGTGGCGCGACCTCTTCAGCCAGAGTCAGCAGTCACGTGCAATCCTGCCTGGAGGCAAGGCTCACCTGTCAGAGCTGGTTAGGCTCTGGGCCGCCCCAGGGAGGGAGCATCTGATGTAAGTTTGGTTTCCTCTTTAATCAGGATCCCCTTATCTCAGATAGATAAACCTTTAAACAAATAAAGGTCTAGATCATCCAAAGCTATTCCCACCCTCAGCAATCACTATCTGTTTTCGAGCACCGCCATCAGGCCAGATTTCCTGTGGCCCCGCCAGAATGATGAAATGTGGCTTGGCTATTGCACTCTCGGGCTATTGCGGAGATCTAGAACCTTGGTCCTGGTGCAACTCTTCGTGTCTTTTACACAAAGCAATTTGAAAGAAGGGGCGCTAGGACCCGACGGACGCCCGGGGCTCTCTCGGCCGCCGCGGGCCAGGGAGTCATTTTTGCACCCCGTACTTCTGTAGGTGCAGCGGGTAGGTCCGTGTGTCCATGTGATATGGGTCCCAGTTCTCAGCCCCAGAACCAAGCGCTAAGAACACTCCTTTAACCACCCTCACCAAACTCTCTCCTTAGGAGCAGTCGTGAGGTGGGAACGGACAGTTTGAGGGCCAGGCGCATATGGGGGACAGGGACCCCCTCATTAACCCATACCGTGGGGCTGTAGAGGAACAGGCAGATGGTCAGGTGGGCAAGTGGGTTGTGAGGAAGGGGAAGATTCGTATCAGGAGCTGCCCAGTCTTTTAACACAATCTCCACCCCCGGATCCTTCCCAGGGCAGGATAGCGTGGGTACGTGCGCGACGGCAGGCAGGTTAAAATCAGCTGCCTGCGCCGCCATCCCACAGGCATTCACCTGTGCCCCCAGTTGTACCCTTAGCTCGCAGGTTCCCAGACTCTCGGGGCAACCATTTTCCTCGTCGCCGCCCCTTCAAGGTCCCCTGTCTCTCCCCGCGCGGGGTGACGGGCTACCCCCTCCCCCAGCAACACGACCCTATAATAAACAAGTCTTTCCTTGATCCTCCCCTGCCGCGAGCGCCCTCGGGGACTTTGGCAGCTGCAGCCGCTGCAGAGCCCTTCTAGAAGGGGGCGTGGCCACATCTCGGGGTTCGGAGAGGAGAGGGCTGGGGCTCAGCGGGGGCGGGGCCAGACCTCTGTCACTGGGCAGGAGAGAACGTTGCGAACGTGCGCCTACAGCCCATTGGCCGAGGCGGGCCACACTCCCGAGTCTGGATTGGGCTGCAGCGCTAACGAGGCGTGGCTTGTCCGTGCCAGTCCTTATAGGCCTCTCCGCGCTGGTGCTAGGGACCGCGGCAGGCCAAGGGGGAGGTGCGGGTGGTTGGAAGGGACAAGTCTGGGCTGAGCTCGGGGCTTGGCAAGCAGTTTGCGCACCCATTCAAGCGGCACTAGTCCAAGCAGTTCTCGCTGACCGCGCTACCTGGTGAGTGTCCCTTCTCAATGTACTGATCCCTGCGTGGGGAGGCCTCAGCCGTAAGGGTCCTAGCGTTCTCAGTCTGGTCCAGCCCTCAGACTGACGCCAGGTTTGTGCCCCTCTTGTCTTACAGCGTCCTCTGCGCTCCCTAACCCTGAGCTCATCTGCAGACGTCCTGGTGCTGGTCCTCACCATGCCTAGCCTTTGGGATCGGTTCTCGTCGTCCGCCTCCTCTTCGTCATCGTCGCTGTCCCGAACTCCCACCCCAGACCAGCCTCCGCGTTCAACCTGGGGGTCGGCGGCCCGAGAAGAGGGTCTCGGCCGCTGCGCGAGCCTGGAGAGCTCGGACTGCGAGTCTCTGGACAGCAGCAACAGTGGCTTTGGGCCGGAAGATGGTAAGTCGTGGGCGGGGGCCGACGGGACCTGGGCAGGGGAGGTTAGAGGAGGGCCGCGCTGGAAGGACTCAAACCCACCTTGACTCCCTATCCCATCAGAACGCAGATTGCGGAGGGATGGAAGAGTGGAGGAAGGTGATTGGAGTGTGAGGCCCAGTTGGGGAAGGAGTGCTAGTTTCTTAGTGAAATAGCATCTCCCCCTTTGCGATTTGCTTTTAACACCCTTCCCTGTGTGCTCTCTTTCCAGACTCAGCATATCTGGATGGAGTGTCCCTGCCCGACTTCGAGCTGCTCAGCGACCCTGAGGACGAGCACCTGTGTGCCAGCCTGATGCAGCTGCTGCAGGAGAGCCTGGCCCAGGCACGACTGGGCTCGCGGCGCCCCGCACGCCTGCTGATGCCCAGCCAGCTGGTGAGCCAGGTGGGCAAAGAACTACTGCGCCTGGCCTACAGCGAGCCGTGCGGCCTGCGGGGGGCGCTGCTGGATGTCTGTGTAGAACAGGGCAAGAGCTGCCACAACGTAGGCCAGCTGGCCCTCGACCCCAGCCTAGTGCCCACCTTCCAGCTGACCCTCGTTCTGCGCCTG
Organism: Carollia perspicillata; assembly: GCA_004027735.1. Lineage (NCBI taxonomy): Eukaryota > Metazoa > Chordata > Mammalia > Chiroptera > Phyllostomidae > Carollia > Carollia perspicillata. Next base: position 4,862 of record PVKM010021817.1, on the reverse strand, counting down.
GACTCACGCCTCTGGCCCAAGATCCAGGGGCTGTTTAGCTCCGCCAACTCTCCCTTCGTCCCTGGCTTCAGCCAGTCCCTGACGCTGAGCACCGGCTTCCGAGTCATCAAGAAGAAGCTGTACAGCTCAGAACAGCTGCTCATTGAAGAGTGTTGAACTTGGGCCTTGGGGGGGCTGACACTGCCCCCACCGCAGACAACTGAACTTTTGGGGTGGACATTGGCAGGCGGGAGCTGAGGGACTGATGCCTGTCCTTAGAGAACTGACAACAGCCACTTGAGGGGAGGAAAGTTGAGGGGGGTAGAAAGTGTTTTCCTGAGAAGGTCACTGAGGGGTTTGTAGGTGGCTTTTATTGGGGGCACACGCTTGCCCCTCAGTACTGTAGCATGAAACAAAGGTTTAGGGGCTAACCAGGCTTCTGGCTGGATATGTATGTAGCATGTACCTTACTTTTATTGTTACTGACAGTTAAGACAACAGTGGCGTGACAGCCAGGAGAGCAGCTGGGCTGCACTGGCATCTGCAGGCGATGTGAGCTCATGGTAGCTGGCCCTGGTGGGAGGGGAGGTCGTGGAGGTGTTTTCTGTATCTCATGGTCTGAAGGGGCCAAATGTGTTTGCTCATTGTTTTTGCATCGTTTTTTTCTTTTTTGATTGGAGCTTCACTACTGACTTGTTCTAGGCAGCTATCTTACAGACGCATGAATGTAAGAGTAGGAAGGGGTGGGTGTTGGGATCACTTGGGGGATCTTTGACACTTGAAGAAAAAGTACACCTGAGAGCTGTGTGCGGCCCATCCCCCGCTGTGTACTGGAGGGTTGATCTGTGAGGGGTGGGGCTGATGGGGGGGGCTGGAACCCCTCCCCAGAGGAGTACCATCTGGGTCTTCCATCTAGAACTGTTTACATGAAGATACTCGCTGTTCATTAATACACTTGATGTTCAAGTATTATGACCTATGCAATATTTTTTACTTTTCTAATAAAAAAGTGTTTGTTAAAAGTTGGTTGAGGCTCTTTATTAGTGCTAACAAATAAAAGGGAGTGGGGTGGGTGCTGTTAGAAGGTGGGTTTCATCAGATTCAGGTACACCCGTGTGTTTCTCTGTCCTTTTCCGGGGCTGCCTGCCAGCCTGGTAATAGAGGTATGTGGATTGTGTGCCATCTGTGCCAAGAACCCTGGATCCCTGGCTTTGCTAGCTGAGGCTACCAGGAGAAAGCGCTGGAAGGTGAGGAGTGAGTCAGACCTCCCACAGAGCCAGAGTCTCAGTAGGCAGAGCTCACCTGGGTCAGGAGGCCCAGGTACAAGGACACCCTAAGCCCAAGATCCTTACAGGTACTGAAAGGACTGCATGCAAGAGACCTTTTTTCTTTCTGTGGGAAAAAAGAGTTCTATGTGTACTGCAGTCATGAAAATTACTTATTTTATTTTTGGATATAAAAGGCTAGAGGGCAGGAACATCAATAAATGGATTTTGAAAAGACTATTTCCTTCACGTCTCTTACTAGACAAAGAAAGTAGGGCTAGGGCTCAGAGACGTGCTCTATGGTTGGGAGGTGTGGCCCAGGCAGGTGGAGAACGCACAAACACGCAAACACCTGGAGGTGAAGTAGGAAGGAGCAGCGAGGGCTTCAGGAACAAGGGGATTACAGACCCGTCTTCATGAATAGGCTGGGTGGCCTGGACTCGCTGTACTCTCTGGGCCCCAGTTTCCTTATCAGTGAATTTGGGGCTGGGCCAGATGAAGGCCAAGGGCTTTTCCACTTCTCACTCCCTGTGACTGTCGGGCAGTCCTCCCACACTGGCCTTTGGAGAGTTGTTATCTCCTGTGTTTCTCTTCCTGGTCCCAGATAGGCCTTGTTTGCCCAACTGTAAAACAGTAGTTCTTCCACTTGAGTGTGTAGTCAATCTCTTGGGGCCCCAGTTAAACAAAAGATCCCCAGGCACTGGTGGAGATTCTGACAGAGTGTGTCTGGAGAAGAGGCCCAGGAATCTGCATTTTCATCAGGGATTCTGACTTTGGGATGGTTTAGAAGAGTCACATCTCTGGTAGAACTGGGGAACCAGTCGGTTCCCCAAAATGAATGACCTTGGCTTAGAACTTGGAAATGGTGACAGGAAATGAGAAGGCACCCAGAGCAATTTTAGGAGAACCCTCATGCTTATTTCCTGAGCATGTCCTAACAGCCGCCATGTGAAATGCAGGTCCTTCAGGGGTTTGTCATGTTTCACACTCACAGGTTAGTAAGCAGAGGCCCATGCCCTTGAACTGTCGTCTGCTTGTGGCCATGGCTGACCTGTCCACTCAGCCCCTGAGGGTGGGATCTGGGAGTGAAGCAGTCTCAACATTTGGTCAGTGTCTGAGGGTTCCTTTCCCATGAATTGAGGAGATCGATGCCAATGCTTATGGCTGTGCTTCTTTGGCCCCAAAAGAGAAGTGAGGAAAACAACTGCGTATCTCCCCAGAACAGAGTCTTGCTGGTATATGGAAGCTGGGTGGCAAGGTAGGCGTTAACCCGTCTCCAGGACTACGAGGCAGAGAGCATACACGGTTAGACTGAGGCCGGAGGAAAGCTTGGTTTTCCAAGAAAGCTCAGCTGAGACATTCCTTCCTGAGGCTAGATGGTCTTTTTTTCATCCTCGCAGGGCTTGAAAATCTCCACAAGCAGGACAGAAGGACTCCTAGATGGGAGCTCATAGACCCCCTAAGACGCAGCAGAAAGCTTTGCCCCAGACTCTTAGAAAGATGGGGCAGGCTCCTTTTGGCTAAGACTGAAGTCCAGCTTTAGAAAATGCTCTCAGAAATCGTTCTATTAGGCCTACAAAACTTGTTCAGAATACCACCCTTTGTATAGGATTACCTCCCTTTGTATTTCTACTTCCCACCTTATCCGGCGGGATACTACTCTAAAACCTGCAACAGTTCCCTATTATCAGGTTCTACCGTCTGCCTCTCAAGACCTTTGGGATCGGGCCTTACTCTATCCAGGATACTCCCTACCGCTCTGCTTCTTTTGGTACAGGTCAATGTGGCCTGCCCCCTGCTCTAGCCCCAGACTCTGCTCATTCCACTGCCTTCCTCCAGGACTGTGGGCCCTGTCTTTCCTGCAAAGCCTTCTTGCACGTCCTGCCGTCCCCTTTTATGACTCCCTCTGCCTCACCCAGCCTCACCCTTCACAGTTGCAGCATTGATAACTCGGCAGTTTTCTGATCTCATCGTGTGCACTTCTTTAGTATCCATCCAGTTCTGTGGGACACCCCTTCTCCCTTGACACAAGGGAGTGTCACAGGGGGTGTCCCTGTCATTCAGATGACACAAGATTCCCCCGGCAGCTTAGACTCTCAGGCTGAGGAGAAAGGAGGGCAGGGTAGGAACACTGGGTTGTTTTATTATGCCGGCCACCTGGTGTAGAGGTATAGTGAATGCTGAGATCCTGGAAGACAGGTAGTGTCCATGTGGCTAAGGCCCTGATACAGCAGAGAGAGTGGAATCTGGGTCTGAATCCAGGCTCAGACTTTTCTAAGCCAATGACCTTGAGCAAGTCCCTTTTGATTTCTTCATCTGTAAAATAGGGATAACAGTGAGGAAACCAAGGGGTAAGAGAGGGGGGCCTGAGCTGTGGCAGAGCTGGCTGCAGAGCAAGCACCCTGTACAATAGGGACCGCCTTTGGCTTCCTTCCCCTCTGGTCCTGCTTTCCTCTAACATCTTTTCCGAGGCCACCGTCTTAACAGCGGTCACCTCAGTGTTTAGCCGTAGTAATTTCTTGTGGAAATCATCATTGTAGTAATGCACTCCGACGGCTTCACTTCTAAGCTGTAGTCGTCGTCTTTTTTTTTTTTTCCTTGCAGCCTGTAAGAAGTTTATTGTGTCTTCAAGACACTACGGTGTGGACTCCTCTCCCAGAGAAGGGTTTTTCAGAGACAGGGAACCATCCTCCAGGCGAGTTGCTCATTTGTCATTTTCATAGGCAGCTGGACACTTCCTCTTGGATCTCTCGAACTCCTGGGTCCCCTCTGCGTAGACAAGATAAGACGCGACAAATGGCGGTGCGGCGTGAAGGACGGCCGCCTGAATGCGGCGCAGCTCTGGGGGATGCCCCTGCTGGAGCCGGCGGAAGGCCTGCTGCTCCAAGGGCGATGACAAGCTGCCGCTGATCGCATGCCCCGCCCTTGTCAGCTCCCCAGACTCACAGCCCACGGTGTCGGCGGTGCCAGGGTCACCTCGCCCTCCACAGTCGCCATGACCTGTCGTCTTCTAAACCTAGCATGTATTAAGCGCCTTGTAAACGTTTCCTTTAATTTTACCCCATGGTTCAGAAGGAAATGCAAAGGCCCCGAGTGGCTCCGTGAATGGGGCTGCAGGGCTAAGATGGGAAGTGAGGCCTCCTACCTCCTGAGCCCTCCCGGCTGCCCGGCTCAGGGTGTCCCAGTCAGCCTCACCCTGCTTTTGCCCCCCAAGGTGGCCGAGTGCTGCTGGGGCAGCCCAGCAGAAGGCTGAGGAAACATGAGGCACAGAAACCAGCTCAATTAATAGATTATTACAGGGCTCCGTAATTATCCTGAAAGGGGGGCTCTTTATGAAGGAATCACAAATTAGAAAGCAAGCCATTAAACCCAGACATGTCCATGCAGGGGCCCAGATGAGAAGTCTCCATCCCCATCCCACCCCTGGGCAGCTGCGTGGCAACATCTGTGGCCATGTGGTACTGATGACTCTGAAAGCAGACACTGATGGACTGTCACTTGGTGACTGCATTCATTCATTCATTCATTCAACCTATATATAATTAAAGGGGTCCATGGGGCTGCAAGAGAAAGGCAAAGTAAGTGGGAACCCTTAAGTAGATTCTCTCTCTTTCTCTT
>PVKM010021816.1:0-22282 GCA_004027735.1 Carollia perspicillata | reverse complement strand
TGTATCTAGAGTACTACTTCCTTCCCCTAAAATTAGCAATTAAAGGAAAATCTAATATCGTCCTTTCTGATCTCATATTAACTGTGTTTTGGTATAACCCAATAGTTCTAGCTAATGATGAAAGGTTTTTTAAGAGAATAATTTAGCTAACAAATGAAGTAGAAACACCAGAATTAGAACATTGCTATTTTGCAGTTTGCAATGATACAATTATTTCAGGCAAAGGAGTAAACAATTAGATCAAAGACTGATGGGAACTTTCCTAAGGAAACATTAGGCTATTGCCTCCAGACCCATGGTCAATCTCATTATCAGAAGTGAGAGGAACGGATATATTGTACCTCTTAGGAGCTTTTCCAACACTGAACCTGAATTTAAGCAAATGTCTAACTAATACTTTAAATCGTTAAAGAAAAATTGTTCCTATGACAACTTAAAAGACGTCAAAAGAAGACAGAAATCAAGAATGCAATTCATACCTTTGGACAACTTACATGGTTATTGCAATGTAGCAAGAACATGAAATAAGGAATAGGAGAATTTGGAAAAAAGCGATTATTCTAGGTTACCAGAGACCCTAGAAATATAATAAAGAAATCAGTGGATGTAACTTGAGTACTAATTTGAACAATTTGATTTTAAGCTGACATTTTGAGAAAATTGAGGAACTATGAACCCAGAATAATATTAAAGTTAAAAAATTATTGCTAAGTGTCTTAGATAAGTATAAGGGTATTGTGCTAAAGAAGGAAAATTTCCATAATTTTTGAAGATGTATACATCATTATATAGTACCCTGCATAGTCCTAATATTTTCCTTGCCCTGAAGTCATCTTCATCAGAGATTATTATAGTCACACCAATTTTCTTCTGATTAGTGTTAGTATGATATTTCTTTCTTTCTTTAGGGAGATTTAAGTTTCTGGCCTATATATTTTTTTTTACTCTGGAATTTTCCCCAATTTTTTTTAACTTCAGTTTTGGGAGTTTTTATTGATCTGAACTTCCATTTCTCTGCTTATATTATTTTCTATTCTATTTTTTTCTATTAGAACCCTTAATTTAATTATATTAGCTTTAAATTCCTTGTCTGATAATTACATCTATGTCATAATCGAGTGTGATTCTGCGCTTTTTTAAAATATAAATCTTTATGATATTTTTTCCATTATCATTTAGTCGCCTTATACCCCCACCGGCAATCACCACCCTGTTGTCCATGTCCGTGAGTCCTTTTTCTATTTTGCTCAATCCCCTCACCCCCTACCTTTTTCCCAGTAGCCGTCATCTATTCTCCATCTATGAGTCTGTCTGTTCTGCTTGTTAGTTCCAATTTTTCATTAGATTCCACATGTAAGTGAAATCATATGGTATTTGTTTTTCTCTGACTGGCTTATTTCACTTAGCATAATGTTCTCCAGATCCATCCATATTGTTGTAAAGGGTAAAATTTTTGTCTTTTTTTATGGCCAAGTAGAATTCTATTGTGTAAGTGTCCAATAGTTGTTTTATCCAATCGTCTAGTGATGGACATTTGGGCTGGTTCCACATCTTCGCTATTGTAAATAATGCTATAATGAATACAGGGGTGGTTAGGTTCTTTCCAATTAGTGTTTTGGGTTCCTTCGGATATATTCCCAGAAGTGGATTCCTGGTTCAAGGCAGATCCATTTTTAATTTTTTGAGGTATCTCCATACTCTTTTCCACAGTGGCTGCACCAATCTGCATACCCACCAACAGTGCAAAAATGTTCTCCTTTCTCCACATCCTCACCAGCACTCGTTTGCTGATTTATTGATGATGGCCATTCTGACAGATGTGAGATGGTATCACATGGTAGTTTTAATTTGCATTTCTCTGGTGATTAGTGACATTGAGCATCTTTTCATAGCCATCGGTATATCTTTTTTTGGAGAAATGTCTATTTAGATCCTTTGCCCATTTTTAAATTGGGTTTGGTGTTTTTTGGTGTTGCGTTCTATAAGTATTTTATAAATTCTGGATATTAACCCCTTATCACATGTACCAGTGAATATGTTCCCCCATTCTGTGGGTTGTCTTTTTACTTTGTTGTTAATTTCCTTTGCTGTGCAAAAACCATTTTAGTTTGGTGAAGTCCCATTTGTTTATTTTTTCTTTTGTTTCCCTTGCCTGAAGAGATAACTCCAGCATAATTTTATATGAGCACTGTCCAAGATTTTGCTGCCTATATTTTCTTCTAGAATTTTCATGGTTTCGGGTCTAACATTTAAGTCCTTGATCCATTTTGAATTTATTCTTGTGTGTGGTGTTAAGAAGGTGGTCTAGTTTCATTTTTCTACACATATCTACCAAATTTTCCCAACACCATTTATTGAATAAGCTATCATTAGCCCATTGTATATGTTTGCTTCCTCTATCTAATATTAAATTGTCTCTAAAAGTGTGGATGTATTTCTGTGCTCTCTTTTATGTTCCATTGATCCGTGTGTCTGTTTTTATGCCAGTACCAAGCTGTCTTGATTACTATGACCTTATAGTATGGTTTAATATTAGGTAGCATGATTCCTCCAGCTTTGTTCTTCCGTCTCAGGATCACTGTTTCTATGTGGGGCCTTTTGTGGTTCCATATAAATTTTTTAAATATTTGTTCAAAATACATCTCTGTCATAACTGAATATATTATAACAGAGATAATTACATTTCTGTGATTTTTTAAAATTTTTAAATTTGAGACTTTGTTTTTCTTCCCTTTCATTCTTAAAATTTTGTTGTTGGTGTTAGAAGTCAGACATGTTGTATTGGGTAATATGAACTGAGTAACTGGGCCTCCGATGTGAGGATTCATATTTATCTGGCTTTGAACTGAGCTTTGTTCAATGGTGTAGCTATAAGAACCAGGGGCTTCACATTTCTCTAGGAAAAAATACAGTCCACCAAAACTCACATAAGAAGCAAATAATCTCAATAGACCATATCTATCAACAAAATTGGTCCAATAATTAATTACCTCCCAGACAGGAAAGCACCAGGCTCAGATGGACTTAGCAATGAATTTTACCAAACATTTAAGAAACAATAACAATTTTCTGCAGTATCTTCCAGAAAACCATACATTACAAGGCAAGTATAGGAACAAGCTAAAGATGTCTCATTTCACCTATTAAATTTGTATTGGAAGTTCTTCATCATACAATAAGAGGAGAAAAGTAAATAAAGGTATTCACATTAAGAAAGAAATAAAACTGTTCATGTTTGTAGATGACAGGATTATCTATATGGAAAATCCCAAGAGTCAATCATTCTCTCTCTTTTTTTTTTTTAGTTTTAATAATCTAGTGATAGACTATTGGTTGTAAGGATGTAGAAAAGAAAAATGAGTATATCCTTCCATTTTGAATCACAATCCCTAGCATTTCCGATATTCCCTTCTGGAGAACAATCATTTTCTGCCCCTAAATGAACCACTCTCATTACCAAGGAATGGTACTACTGGAGGTGTGTTCTGTAGTGGGATAAAAGGGAAAAGCAATTGAGAACTGTCATTCCATTTTAAGCAAAGGAGAATTAACTTTATGAGTTACTAGGAAATACAAACAACCAAAGAACAAGACAGCACTTCATCTAGATTAAAATATATAACAAAACTGAAAAGTTTATCAATAGCAATTCAGGAAAATATTAAAGGAATGTATGTATGCATCCTTACATGGCCACATATATACATTACACATGTGTTTATGTGTGTATACACATATATTTACATATAAACACATCTATGATGTGTAAGTATATTTATCTATGTGTATTTCTAACATGATTAATCTGAGATGATTAATCCAATTATTTGAAATAAGTCTTATGGTTTTATATTTGTCAGTATTTGTCAGATACTTTAGGTGGATCTTCAACACAGAATAATAAATCAGTTTTTCAAGAAAAACCATAGAGTCAGTTTATGTGTTCACCTACTTGTTGAAGATTAAAGAAAACGGAAGGCTCTGAGTAGGAATTAAACCTGGGAAAGCACAACCTTTTCCATTAAAAGCTTAACGAAGCTCATTGAGGTATGGGCTTGAAAAACCATGGCTGAAGGTATATCTCCTTTTTGAATGTGTAAGTGTATCTACTTTTGTATGTGTAAGTTAATTACTACCTAGGTCATCTCAGACCACAGGTGAGAGTAGATGGTTGTTTTAATTCCAGGAAAATCCCTCTGCCTGACTCCTTGTCCCGTGCAATAAAGTCGAGGAGTTGCAGAAATTGTATTAGGTATTTTCTTCCAGTTGCCTTAAACTTTTCATTTAATTTTGGAGCAGTTATAAGTTTAGCAGCTGACCATATATAGGGGATCAAGTAAGTCTTCTGGGTTCCTTGAATTCTTGGTTCTCAGACATCCATAAACATTCTTGAAAACAAAGTATATTTTCCCAGTACCAACACTGTAATAGTCTTTAATCATCTTGCCACTATACCTTTCTGAAGGGCAGAGTACAGATTCTCAACCAAATTATGAGCTTTGAATTCTGTGAACATGTGATGTAATTGTTTATCTGCACCCAAAGAGACATCTAAAATGAATGCAAAAAACAGATTAGATGTTTATTTGTAGAATAAACATTTCCCATTTCTAAATAAATATTTGCTATAAACTTAAAATATTGATTTTTTTAATGTTTAAATGGAGAGAACACTAAATATTCAAAGTGGTGTTGTTATGTTGTGCAGATAAGGTCATTCTGTAAAATGAAGATATGTGTTAATCATGAAAATAAACTTTGAATTAGTTTTCAAATAAACACAGTCCTCACTGTCTCCAGACAATGTTTTGGTGACACAGTAGGCTTTTCTATAGCACAAACAACAAGCTTCTATTTTAAAACTCAGAAATTGTCAGGTTGCAACCTGAAAATGCCTAAAAGATTTTTTAAATGGCATCACTGAGAAAAATAATCTTCTTACTTGGTAATTGGCTTTAGCCCAGACTTCTCAAGATATCGTTTTAACAGATCAAGAGTTTCACTTTCCCAAGTTTATCAGGTTTTAACACATGTAGTTCAGTTGCTGACTTGAGAAATTTTGGAAAAGCTCTAGTGAAAAATTTAGATGGAAAAGTTACAATAAAAATGTTTTTTAAGACAAAGCAGGGGAAGATATTTTAACTCTAAATGTGTTTTGCTTGAGGCATAATACAATGTAGTAGAAAGAGATGAAGAAATAGGAAAAATAACCACTTACTATAAAAATGCTTATCATATAAAGATAAAAACCTCTGAATTCTGGTTCTTCTTGAAAAATAAAATAAAATTCACTACTTAATTCTTACAGCTGACTTCCAGTTATAGGACACATATATAAAAATGGGTTTTAATTTGTGTTGATTAATTAGTTATCCCTTCTGCTATATTGTACTAACCAAACCAAATCATAAGGCTAACCCTGTTTTAAGGGTAAGGCAAATAGACTTTTATTGATGTAAGAAGTTGCAAAGCCATATTACTAAGGCATGGATGCCAGAAGAGCTAAATAGGGAAAAATATGCATCATAAAGGAGTGAAGATATTTCTATAAAGAGTAAAATATCACAATCCAATTATAATTTTGATGACACTTTATATATATTGTACTTTAAATATGTATGTAATATATAATAGTATAGTTATATGTGTGTATATATGTATGTATATATTTCTTCAAAGATTTAAATACCATGCATCTCAACTATGTTCAGGGTCCAGCACAAATAATGCCCCTTTGTATTACAAAATATTTTATTACAAAATCATAAGCATGTAATTCTGTAACATGACAATATCACACTTCAGCACAACATATGACATTTTGAGTGAAATGTTCAAATTATTACATCCATATTATTACCCTACAAACCACAGTCAAGCAAGTCGTATTTCTGCTGGACCCTGTATTTTACTGATTGTTGAAATCAATTTATGACTTAAAGGGCTAACACACTATTCTGTTCATTAAGTGAAAGCCTATATTCTTTTCAGCTTTTTCAGCTAGGATCACAGGAGTGAACTAGGTTCAGTGCCTTAAGGAATCTGTTGGATGTAGTGAGTTACCTTTTCTTCTATGCATCTAGAACAGTACTAGTCCAGTACCATGCTTGGAAAATGTGAGAACAAAGTATAATTAAAAAATTATAAAAGTATAAATTATACTTTATAATCATTTTAATTAATTATACAAAGTGTAATTAAAATCATTAAAATATAGTTTATTAAAATTATACATTCCACTTTTTTATAGAATTAATTCAATCTAACCAAATAAATTTAATAAGTTAAAGTATTTAAAGTTCTAGTTTTCATTGAACATCTAGTAATCAAGATAATCAGTACCATGATCCATTCATGTTATAAATGGTTCTACAATATAGATTGTTTAACATAGACAAATATTCTGCAGCTGTCATCTGCAAATGTGAACACTACATTAAATCATGAGTACTTTAAGAGCCATAATTTCAAACATCAAAGGAATAAAACAAACAGATTCTTGACACTACTTGGTAATGATACTGCATGCAGTAATCTATCTATTCAGTGTTTACAATATGAAAAGGATTTTGTATGTTAAAAATAAAAACTAAAATGTATTTGTCCTTCCCACTTAGACACTTTCTGTTCTAATGTTCTCTGTACTCCAAAAAAATGTCTGTCTTTCAATTCAAGCACAACCCAGAGTTCACAGCATTGGGATACCATCAGGGGTCCTGGTAAGACACAGGACAAAAGATGCAAAGAGGCACATTGGACTAAGATTTCCAGGTTTAGCTAATAAAAATTTAGGTTTCTCAGTTTAATGCCACATTTTTATATGAGTATGTCCCAAAGATTGCAAGGAGCATCATTGTCTGTGTGGAATTAAAATCTAAGTATGTGTTCTATGTTTCATCTGACAATCCTACATTAGTCGTTAAAGGTGACATTCAGGCTTTGGGTTAAAAACTGTTCTTATTGAGCATGAAACTCCACTGACAAATTCACCAGTGTATTTTTTTTAACAAATGTATTTTTGGGCTGATTGGAGTGTTCCAGCCTCAAAGGGGCCAAATTGCCAGAGCTGCAGAAGGGCACTTTCTGCTCTGGTCTAACGGTGCCGCTCTGCCAGGGTCCTTTCTGTTTAGTATTCTGCCTTTCTAACTTCAGGCCAGCTCCGATTATTATCCTCCAATATACCGCTTCTATCCAGAGGCAGAAAAGGATCATTTTCTTCACATGAATCTTTCTTTCAAAGCAAAGAAAATTTTAGCCTAAGCCTGTAAAACTCCTTTTGTACCTCATTGGCCCAGAAACTGGTTGCATTCCTATGTCAAAATGAGTCATTGACAAGAAAAATCTAAACCTCATTGCTAGTGTAGAACAGTTATAACCCAAGCTTTATAGGAAAGGAGTGAACAGATTCAGACTAAAAATGTAGTTTGCAACACAGTCTTATTATATATCCCTTGGAAGCCAATTTCTCTACTTTCCAAGATAATGATTTTCTCTCACTTTCTTTCCATTCATTCCTTCAACACATAATTGTGAGGATTTTCTATGTGCCAGGAATTACTCTTGGTGTTAAACTTTCTCTATAAAGCTTACATAGTCCTCTTCTCCTTTTTCTAAATCAATTGATGACTTCACTTGATTACTAAATAAGAAAATAGAAGTAATGAAATGGAAAGGATTCACCTTCCCATCACAAAATCTATGTTTGCTTAAATTTTCATGCCTGTCTTCCATGATAGTAGAGGGAATTTATACACACACACATATGTATACACACACATACACATACATATAAACTATAGTCTGTCCAGAAGGTATCCAGCTGTGTCATATGAAAAATAAAGACATTTGTTGAAGAAGATACAAGATACAAGAAACACTGTACCTTGTATTTTCACAAGAACACCTCACACAGTTCTCCCAGTCACCATCAACTGCCCCATTGTATTTTCCTGAATCTTACCAACGGTCTGAAATCTCTTTCCTTTCAAGGATAATTTGCATTTTGGGAAAAGTGCAGGGCAACAAAGCTGGGCTCTAGGGGTGCTGAGTCACCTGGATGATTTGATGTTTTGCAGTAAACCTCTGCACTCTGTATGAGACATGATACATGAGCAAGCATATTGTCGTGATGAAGCTGCCAATCACCAATTGCCTATAACTTCGGCCTTCTGAATCATTCCAATAGTTTACAAGGAGGAATGTTCAAGCTTAATGCAAATTCTGATGCAGATTCATTGCTCTACTTGCTCAGTCATTTTGAATGCGATGGCCACATAGTACTCTTGCTCACTCAATGGTGTCTACCACCCCCACTGACTAGTACAGTGAAGTTGACTAGCACAGTGAAGTCATCATTGTTCATGCATATGCATTCCAGTCCACTCTCCTTGCCTTCCAGGTTATAATGATGTTGTGTAATTTGTTCTTGTTATATTAACAATAGCTGGACTTTTTCTGGACAGACTATGTGTGTGTGTGTGTGTGTGTGTGTGTGTGTGTGTGTGTATAATTTTATATAATCACAGATCTGAAGTTTTTTTTAACATATCAGTTATTTAATTAGGTTTTTCAAAAGATATTTAGAACTTCATTTTGTGAGGATAAAGCCCATTTGTGAGAGCAAACACAGAGAGGAGGTAGCCCTGCAGCTGATGAACAGCTTTGATTTTTGGCAGAATTTGCAAGTCCATGGCTTTCTGATCAACCTTGTATTGCCCTGTAATCTTACATTTCTCTTTCTTGGAGTAAAAGATCTCCCCCTCCTGGTGTCTGGGTTTGCTTAGCTTCTTCTCTTTGAAGTAAGCACAGTGAGATGATTAGGGATTTTCGTACCACTGATATCAATTTTGGTGGAGGTGGCGATGACAAATTTCTGGTGTGCTCTACACAGAAGAACTCAATTAAGGGCCAGAAGTCCAGTCACAAGCAGCAAGCCACTGCTCAGAGGCTTCAAGAAAACCACCCTTCTCTGTGGTGCTCAGTGAGGACTATCAGAATGGTCCCAGGAGTGATGCTGGCCCGCGTTTTCTCATGTGCTGACTGAAAGGTTTCTTGCCATGGCTCAACAGCTTTCTAGGCACGTCTTCAGCAAGATAGTATCTGGCATTTTGTAAAGTTTAACCACTCAGGTACCACTATTCTTGTCGCTACCAACTGATTTAGTGACAGTAGCCATAACTTTCTCCTTTTCCTTTTCGATCCTTGATTTAGCTGTCAAATATTTCCTCTTGGACATAGACTTTCAGGAATATATAGCTGACCAGGAATACCTGCAAATTCCTCTGACTAGGACAGGGTTTTGGCTGCACTGGGGTTTCCCCTTCTTAGGCGTCTTGGCCTTGAGGTTGTTACTCTTCTTAACCTCGCCACCAGCATCAGCCTTCTTGGCTTTGGGTTTCTTCTTTTTAGTATCTAGCTTCTCAGTGTTTTCATCCACCATCTTGCAAGATGGAAAAAACTGAAAAGTTGTTTTATAAAATAGTATATATATTATTATATACATTACATATGATTTTATAAAACAACTCATATATTATATATGGTTATATATAACATATAATTATATAGATAGATAGATACTTTTATAAGACAACTCTGTTCAGATCCATGATTATATCACTCTTGCCATCACAATGTCTTCCTTCTTCCAGGTATACCTCTCTCCCGCATCAGCAATCCCTACCAATTTATTCTACCAATTTATTCTATCAGAACATAAGCAATTTATAATATACCCCTTCTGAACACACATTCTCTATTAACAGATGTATGTTTTCTCAACACACACTCATTTCTATACTCCTCTTCTAAGCAGAACTCCTCAACAATATTGTGTGTGTGTGTGTATACACACACATTCTTCCAGCACATCACTTCAAATTCACTTTTTGTTTAAGATTTTTATTTATTTTTAGAGAAAGAGGAAGGGAAGGAGAAAAAGAGGGAAAGAAACATCAATATGTGGTTGCCGCTCACATGCCCACTGCTGGGGAGCAGGCCTGCAACCCAGGCATGTGCCATAGACTGGGAATTGAACCGGCCACCCTTTGGTTCGAAGGCCTGCGTTCAATCCACTGACGTACGCCAGCCAGGGTCACATTTGCTCTCTTACTTACTTCAGTATAGCTGGTGGACTCCATCCTCCATTGAAACTTCATTTGGCAACATGATTAACAACTTTCCACTGGACAATTCCAGTGGACATTTCCCTGTGCTGATCTTAAGCAACCATATATTATGTTCTACATTTGACCACTGAATTCTTTTTTCTTTTTCTATTTCATTTTGCTTTCTCAGTTTGCACTTGCTGTTTCCTTCTTCGAGGGATTCTGAACTTAAGATTTGTCGCTGGCCTCTATTTTCTTCCTGCTATATCCTTTCCTTTAGTGATCTTATATTGGGTTGGCCAAAGAGTCTGTTTAATTGTTTTCTATATCATGAGATGCATTTTTTTATTTTCACTCATAACTTTATTGATTTGGATATTTTGAGTATGTTGGCCATCTCCCATGTGGGATAAGATTGATTGTTATCAATTAATGTCTCAATTTAATCACTGTCAACTCCAACTGGTTTTCCCAACTGTGGAGCATCATCCAGTGGGAAATCTCCAGTGCGAAGCTTCACAAACAACTTTTGAGACATTCGATCAGTCACAGCACCTTCTCCATACACTGCACAAATCTATCTTTGCATTTCAGTTGTGTTTTTACCTTTTTTGAAATAAAAAAGCATAATATGCTACAAATGTTGCTTATTTTCTTTCATCTTCAATATTAAAATGGCTACACAGAAGTTCACCAATTTTGATTTTTTTTAAATGCATGCTGATATGACAGTTGTCACAATGCAATCTAACAAACTTGTTTTGAATGAAGTAAAAGATAAATAACTAAGTACTACTAGAGCCATGTTACAGAAAAAAAAACAAACGTTTTGGCCACCCAATAAATTAAATAACATATGTAGGAGAATAATTCTCAATATATACCTTACTGAGCTACAGCCTAATTCTTCTCATTGGTTATTAAGTATTTCCACTGATATGTCTCATAAGCATGACAAATTTAACAAAAAAATGTCATTTTTTTCCTCTTTTACAACCCAGTCAATCAATCAGTTAATAATCTTGTTTGTCCACTAATCTTTCACATTTTAGTGAATTCCTAAACATATCAGTCATTTATCTTAATTTGAATTTTCCCCTCTCCTTACCAACCATATTCATACAAGCACATCTATGTAATTTATCAGTGGTAAATTCGGGTCTCAACTTAAAAACATATCAGAATTTTTCTTCTTTAACTCCACTCACATCACCTCAGTCATCATCATTTTACACTTAGAATACCACAGTGTCCCTGTAAAAGTTTTCTCTGTTTACTCCTGACCCCTCAAATTCATTTATCAAAGGATAATCAAACTGATCTTTAAGAATGTGCTTATGTAACCTACCTCTGCTAACTAAAATTCTCTGGTAGCTCCCATTTATATTTAGAATAGTGTTCCATCTCCTTCCATGGACTGAAGAGCCCCGAACAGTTTGGCCCTGGCCTATCTCTTCAACCTGAGCTCACGCCACTGCCCTTTGTTCAGGACACACAGGCTTTCTGACAGTTATAAAACACATCAAGTGCTTGCTTTACAAGTTTGGAAGAAGTAATACGACATTGAGTTTTATACTGGAAATTTATAGTTTAGCTTATAAAACTAAATTATCCATGTATTCAATAAATTTTTAATTCCATTACCATTTCTTGGTACAATAAAACAGCATAGTACTTCTGAATCAGCCACGCTCCTAACCTTTGGAATTGCACCTTGACCTTCACATTAGTATCCTGCTCTTGAGTATCTATCTCCTCAGGCTCAGTTTGACCTCAATGGCTGGGACAAAAGCAAAATTGACCTCAAACAGAAGAAACTTAGTCACCTTACATTCTTTTTCTCAGCCTCATCATTGCTGCTCATTGAAACATGATGCTATTATAATTCTGATCATTCAATTCACAATTCATAGTTTTATTTTGAAAAATTCTTGGCACATCATAGGCACTATTTTTTAATGACAAGATACAGTCTTTGTTCTTAATGAGCTCTCAGTTTCAAATTCTCCATCCCTATCCTTCATGTCCTTTATCCATGCTCACATCTTTATCTGTCCACCTCATCAAAATACCCAATCTTATCACTGTCCTTCAGATTACAATCCTCTTTTTTCTTGATTTGCTGGAATCTCCCCAATAAGTAGATCTTTACTTACATGGGATGTGCTGTGTTGTTTTGTTACTCCCTCTCGCAGAATCAAGGTCATTACTTCTAAAGGAGGCATGACCTTTGACTCAGTTCCAAAATAGCAATCACTGACTCGATAAGTCCCCTAATTAAATTTATTTGTGATGTGCCCTTTATTCCTTCAGCTTTGCCTTTGAACTCCCTCTCTGTCTTTCTAGAAATTTTCACAGGAGTAAACAGATGTCATTCTGTACAACTGCTCATCTATTCAGAAATAGAACAGAACAGTGATTATCCATGATATGATTATGCTACTAAACTGTTTTTTCATATATAAAATATTAGGCCACTATTTATTCAAGAGAAACTGAATAGGTTGAAAATTTTACCTACCTAACAAATTAAAAGGCATATATTTTCCAAATATTTTCCTTAAAAAAACCTCTCTAAGGAGATAACTAGTGTTTATCATTTACCAGGGCTTGGATTCCATCTTTCAAAATACATTGTGGATAAGTAACTCAAATTTAGATAAAGAAGCCAATATTTTAAAGTGGATATATTTTACTGGGTCTACAAATTAAGACATTCTCATGAAATTGTAGATTCAGATGAAGGATTTACACAATCATTTGCTATAAATTTGCCACTATACAGTCTCTTCTAGAAAGCAACATTACAAGATGGTATATTAGGAGGAAAGTGGTGGGATAGATTGGGTCTAATCGAAGACTCAATGTGTTTAACATTATGACTGGTTTAGTTTCCTATGGCTGTTTTAACAAATGACCACAACTTGATGGCTTAGAATAACAACCAGTCTCTTAAGATCTAAAGTCTGAAATCAGTTTCCCTGAGCCAAAGTCAAGGTCTCAGCAGGACTGAATGCCTCTGTTTCCAGAGGATAATCTATTCCCTTGTGCTTTACAGCTCCTCCACCGATAAGTTCCTGGAGAGGTTTGGATCTGCCCATAGATTAGTCAGCCTACCACAAGGATTTTGTATAGGCTCTGAATCTCTGTTTCTTCTATAAAATGGGGCTAATCAAGGTGTTTTGAGAACCAAATGAAATAAGTTAACATTGTCATAGCAGGGGCAATTATATCATCTTCTAAATTACATTTATTATTAGATTTATAATTTAATATAAAAGTTTTTCTTGATACTTTCTATATCACAATTTTTAAAAGAAAGTTTTGTTTTTTTTTAAAAAAAAGGAAATTAATTTACCATATTTGCATGTTACTATATCTAATTGCTCTTTGAGGTATACTACTTTTCTGACTTTTTCCACTTTGGTATTTTGTGCTTTTGGAGGTTTTTAGAATATTAGAAAAGCTAATAAAATCACTGATTGCCCAGACATAAAACCACAAAAGCAAATGCTATCATAACGCTTAACATTCCAAAAATTCATTTTGACTGGATTGATGAGAATTATCTAGACTTTGCCATTGGAATTGCAGACATCCTTGTTCTATCTTAAACTTATCAGCCAAGTCATCTTTTTGATTAAATGTAGAAGCAGACTTAGTGAAAATAATGCTGATGGTCTGAGTAAGTAAAGGATAACTGTGTCTCTTTTAAACCAGTCTAAATTATGTGTCTCGAGGTCTCTGAAAGTTATCAAAACAGTTAAAGCTTTTTCAGAATATCTCAAGTAGAGAAAGCTGTCAAATTGGTACAGGCATTTGGGAAACAAAATGCTTTCTAGTAAGTGGGAGACACTGATTGAGACATATTAACTTATTATTGGAGGCCCAGACCAGAGTTTCAACCAATAAACTTATCGCAACTACAGCTAAGGAAAAAGTCCTCTGTTTTTGATCATAAACATGATTTGCTATCCCATACTGGTGTTTATTTAAGTTATTTTATTATATTAACATATTATAAAAAGAGCTTAGGATATTGGAAATAGAAATGATTTTTCTAAAGCAAGTTTTTATTCGAAGTGTTAATGGCTGAGTAGACATCCACACTGTATCTTTGTATTGCCTCATTTCTGGGCATGCCATTTATTTACTGTGAAATATATCCTGGGATATTAAATTCTGAGATTTTACATGGTTAGCTACTTTTCATTATTCAATTCCTGACTTCGATGCCAGCTGCTAAGAGCAGCAATTCATGAATAGCTTTATAAATTAGTATTTCCTACCCAGTTACTCTCTGTAACATCACCCTATTGTACTTTCTGCATAACACTTGTTTCTCCAAAATTATCTATTCATTATGATGTCTTTCCATAGCATATATGCTCCATGAAAACAGAGACATCTATACCTGAATACCTAATGCAGAACCAGTTTACCTAGGTCCTTAATAAATACCTGAGTAAATGAAATACCCAAAACTATCTGATGGAGGTAAAAATACTTTTTTAGGTATTAGAATTTTATGATTACATACTGTCTGACATAGTTACGTCTCCAAGATTGGAAAACTCTCTAATGTCTTTTATTACTCAAGAGGTTCCCTGGAGACTGGCAAATTCAAAAAATACCCAGAGATCATTGCTCTCAAAGGACCTTGGAATGCAGTTCTAGTACTGATTGCAAAAGAAAGTCATAGAGTCTATCTTCCCTGGAACATGACCTAACTAACAAGAGTTTTACCCTTGGCAGATGTTCTTTAACTTTTGTAATGGGACAAGATAGAAGAAAAAAATTGTCTTTTCTTTTGAAGTTTTCTCTGACAGAAATGGTAACAATTGACTCAAGCAAATGAAGGAGTTTAATTGACCTACAAGGGATTTTCACACATTAGTTGAGATACTCTATTGTACCTCTCTCTAAAGAATACTATGAAAAGTTCCTAATTGTTTACATCTAGGATTTAAACCAGTGGCAGGATTACATTTTGTGTCTTTTCCTAAATGAGTATTTTTATTCCCTTAAGTACCAGTACATTGTCATGTGAAATGATCTACAAGCTGTTCTACTTTCAAAGACAATGAATGTTAGAAATCATGAATTTACACGTATACGGATTGAATGTTACAAACAAAACAAAAAAATGAGTACGTTAGCAGTTGCACTAATTTATATTTAGGATTTAATTTATTGTCCCATGAATTTAACCTGTGATTCCACTAACTTACAAAACAAAAAAGGAGGTAGAGAGAGCTGCCAAGTTGGTGCAAATTTATGAGATGTTTTTGCCTGCCAACGTGGAACCATCACACTTTTCCTTATAAAAGAGACCCACCTGTGTCCCACTCTCAATCCTTAGTCTTTTAGAGGAGATAATCCTCTCGGGTCCAGAAGTGGGCCTTGATTAACATAAAATAATCACCAAATTCTACGCTCCACTCCCAAACTAGTACACATAGAAGGAAAGATAGATAACATCATTGGGACCCTGAATTAAGCTTCATTTGAAGCCAACTTATCCCTGGACTTCCAGTTATGTAAATCAATAAATAACCTTTTAGCTAAAACCACTGTGGATGGATTCATTTATACATACAACTAAGACATTCTCAATTATTAGTCCATGTGTTTTACATGAAATATACTATTAATTTTCCCAAGAACAGTATGTTTATTACTAAAGGCAACATGCAAGATTAAAACAAATATGTCTTAAGATTTTAGAAGATTCCCTGTGAAGTGAATGCAAAGTGCAGATTTTCTTGCTATGTTTGAGATTCAACACAGGTTCCTCTAGTCCCACAAAAAGTTACATGAACTTTGTAGGTGCAAATGGATAGATAGATACATGAATGGGAGAACAGTGAAAGGAATTTGCCAATTTAAAAAAAATCTCACTGAGAATAAGGCGAAGCTGTTATACAGACATACATAGCTAATAACAAAGATCAGGTACCTTCCCCATCTGAAGACACAGAATTATGTGTTACAAAGTTTTTTAAAAAATCATCTGAGCATTTAAAAATATATTTAGAAAGTCATGAGGTAAAAACCCTCCGGCATTGACTCTTCGGACCAACATATTCTAGGAGACAGGAAATTCAGTCAGTCAAGGAAGGGAAGGCCTGCTGACTCCTCAGTGCAGGCAGGCCTGGGAGAATAAACCGCCTAACACCTCCTGCTACAGTCCCATCTTTCCTCCCCTCAATATTGAAAGATCCTTGAGACAGGGCATCTTCACAGACTCAACACTTCACTTAGTGACTGGCACAGAGGAGGTATTACTAAAAGATAATATGCCAGAATTAATGAGTATATGAATAAATGAATAAGTAAATGGATCATTTAGCTCCTACCAAACTTAAGAGATTGTCACTTTGAAGTTACTTATATTCTTGAGAATATAATAAAATAATAAATGCCCTTCAGATACCCATTTGAAAAATCCAGAGGAAACTGCAGAGTTGCATATTCTCTCTCTTTGCAAATGCTCATTGTCGTCTGGAACATGCCAGGTTCTGATAACTTGGCAGTTTGAACATCACTCCAGACTGAAACGTGGAACTGCCTTAAAATAGCCGTATGCTCTTATCTTACATGCCTGAAATGTGCTAAATAAAATAAATATTTTCAATATATAACTTTTAAAATCCTGCAATTTCCCAGTGGGGATAAAATCACCTAACTAGGATAGCAATCAAGTATCTTCAAAAATATTTAAATATTCATAGTATTCATTATCTTCTCATGCAAATTCATGCTTTTTTCCTTTTCCATTTGGAAAATTTATGAACTATGTGTACTTTCTAAAAGATAAGATGTATTTTTAGAAGCAACTTTTTTACTAAGAAGCTAGTTCTTTTAGAATTATCTTTTGGGAAATGAAGTAAGCAGAGAATATTACTGAAACACATAAAAATGTTATTTCATGACTGACTGTTTTTAAGATACAAGAAGAAAGTTGTTTGGAATTCTGGAGTAGGATTAAATTGAGCACAGCAGAGTTCAGAGTGCCCTTTGAACCCCAAGGTTTTTATTTTCAGGATATACCCAAGGCAGCATATAAAGTTTTCAAAAAAGAAATTTTCCTGGAAATGAAAAACCAAAATTTTTTGCACCTGCCTGTGAACAACCGGAGACTGCTCTGGTCTGCACCTAATTTACTTAGACTCTCAAACCAGTTCTCTCAGCCTGAACTTTTAAAAAGGCAGAATAAAAACTAAAATGATTGAGTAGCATACCAATAATCTTAATAGAAAATTTTATTGATAGAGCTCCTTCGAATTCAGGAAGAGCCTTCCTATACTTTACCTAATATGAACTTCTAAACAGTCTCTGAAAGGCACAAAAACAGACCCCTTTGACAACCATGGGCAAATGACTCATCACTATTTCACAGTTTTTAAGTGCAAGATTTTATGAACCTTTCATAGAAGGATCTTTATAACACAAAGCACCCTGTATATGTGAATGTGCAAATCATGAGTAATAGATATTGCCAGTTGTTATGGACCCACCAGGAGAGAAAATGGCATTTGTGTGGCATTACATAGTAAGATATATCTACAAGAATAGTTGTGATTATGAAGGTAGTTTTTATACTAATTAATATTCAATTCCTTCTTGACAATTAAATCAGTTATTTATTGCTGTATAACAAACCACCTGAAAACTTAGTTGCTTAAAACAACAATATTTGCTTCTTTTGCTCAATAGTCTGCAATGTGGTCAGGTTGTGATGTAACATGTTGTTTCTACTTTAGAAGGTTCTGGTGGGGTAACTAAAGTAGGGACTGGAGAATTTACACTTTTTAAATTAAATTGATTGGTGACATTGGTAAAAAACATTACATAACTTTCAAGGGTAAAATTTCATAATACATCATCATTATATTGCAATGTGTGCCTACCACCCAAAGTCTAACCCCCTTCCTTTCCCATCCATTTGACACCCTTTATCCTCTTCATGCTCTCTCTACATCCCTGCCCCACTGCTGGTTACTGTCGTATCTACGAGTTTTTTTGTTTTGTTCATTTGTTGCTTTTTTTTTAATATCCAAAAATAAGTGAAATCATATGGCTCTTGTTCTTTTCCATGTAACTTATTTCACTTAGCATGATACCCTCAGGAACCATCCGTGTTGTCACAAATGGCAGAAAATGATCTTCTCTTATAGCTGAGTAGTATTTCATTGTATATATGCACCACATCTTTATTCAATCATCTAGCAAAGGACTGGTTTCTATGTCTTAGCTAGTTTGCATGTCTTAGTTACCGTGATTAATGCTGCAATGAACATAGGGGTACATGTATCTTTACAAACACATGTTTTCAAACTTGTCGGGTAGATATGCGAAAGAAGAATCCCTGGGTCATGTGATAGCTCTACTTCTCCTTTTTAAGAGAGTGAGAGAGAGAGAGAGAGAGAGAAACATGGATACATCAATTTATTGTCCCACTTATGGATGCCCTCATTGGTTGCTTCTTGTATGTGCCCAACTGAAGATGGAACCTACAACCTTGGCATATGGGTACGACACTCTAATCAACTGATATACCTAGCCAAGGTCAATAGCTCTATTCTTAATTTTCTGAGGAACATGCACACTGCTTTCCAAATGGGCTATACCAATTTACTTTCCTATAAGCATTGTATGAGGGTCCCTTTTTCTCCACAACCCATCCCAAATTTGTTATTACTTGTCTTGCTGATAATAGCCATTCTAACAGGTGTGAAGTGGTATCCCATTGTAGTTCTAATTTGCATTTCCCTAAAAGATAATGAAGTTGAGCGTCTTTTCAAGTATCTGTTAGCCATTTGTATTGTATGTTTTCTTGGGAGAAGTGTCTGCTCAGATCTTCTGCCCATTTTTTAATTGGACCATTTGTTTTTTCATTGAGTTGTATAAATTATGTATAATATATGATCATAAATATTATAATTATATATTACAATTATATATTATATAATATATGTGATATTAACCCACCCCTCTTTGAAGGTGTTGTTTGCAAATAAATATCTTCTCCCATTCAGTTGGTTGCCTTTTTACTTTGTTGTTTTTCTTTTTTTGCTGTGCAGAAGATTTTTTTAAGCTTCATATAGTTCCCTTCATTTAATTTTGCTTTTACTTCTCTGCTTCTGAGATCAAATTCATAAAATCCTCTCTGTGACAAGGTCCATAAGATTAGAGGCTATATTTTCTTTTATGTATTTATTGTTCCCAAACTTATATTTAAGACTTTGGTCCATTTTTTACTTAATCTTCGTGCATGGTGCCAAAGAGCAGTCTGGTTTCATTCTTTCCCATATGGCTTTCCAATTTTTCCAGCAACATCTATTAAAGAGGATTTATTTTCTCCATTATGTGTTTTTGGCTCCTTTGTCGAAAATCAGTTGCCTTTATAAGTATGAGTTTATTTGTGGCCTCTCTTAATTCTGTTCACTTGGTCTGCATGTCTCTTGTTTCTGCCAATACCAAACTGTTTTGTTTATAATAATTCTACAATATAATGAAATCAGGGATTGTGCTACCTCCAGCTTCATTTTTATTTCCTCAGGATTGCTTTGCCTATTTGGGGTCTTTTGTAGTTCCATAAAAATTTGATAATTATTTTTGTTCCATTTCTTTGGAAAAAATGCCACTGGGATTTGGATGGGGATTGCATTAAATCCATTTACTGTTTCAGGTAATATGGCCATTTTAACTCTGTTGATTCTTTCAATCCATGAACACAGAATTATCTTCCCATATCTTTGTATCTTTTTTCAATTTCTTTAAAAAATATCTTGTTGGTTTTAGTGCATAGGTCCTTCACTTCTTTATTTTTTAATTGTTTTACTGTTGTTCCTTCACTTGTTCAAAAAATACTTGATTTACTTATATTTTAGAGAGAGGGGGAGGGAGGGAGAAAAGAGAGGGAGAGAAACATCAGTGTGTGAAAGACCAATTGGTCGCCTCTTGCACATCCCTAACCCTGAGTTACAGGGACCTGGCCTATAACCCAGGCTTGTCACCTAACCAGGAATCAAACCTGTGACCTTTTGGTTTGCTGGAGGATGCCTGATCCACTGAGCCATACCAGTCAGTTCTTTTCCTAAGCTTATTTCTAGTTATTTTATCCTATTCATTGCAATAGCAAATGGATTGTTTTTATTTCTAATATTTCATTGATACTATGTAGGAATGCATCAGATTTTTGTATGTTGGTTGGTCCTGCAAATTTCCCTCTACTTGTTTATTATTTCTATTACTCTTTTGGTGGACCCTTTAGGGTTTTCTATATATAGTATCATGTCATCTGTGAAAAGTGACAATTTTACTTCTTCATTCCCAATTTGGATGCCTTTTATTTCTTTATTTTACCTGATTTCTCTGGCTAGAACTGCCAGTAAGATGTTAAATAACAGTGGCAAGAGTGAGCATCCTTGTCCTGTTCCTCAGCTTAGAGTAAAAGTTTTCAGGTTTTTACCATGGAGTCTGATATTAGCTGAGGGTTTGTCATATATGGCTTTTATTATGTTGATGTCCTTTCTTTCTATACCCATTTTATTGAGTGTTTTAATCAGGTAAATGTTGTATCTTGTCAAATGCTTTTTCTGTGTCTTTTGATATAATCATGTTTTCATCCATTACTTTGTTAATGTGGTGAATCACATTGATTGATTTGCATATGTTGAATCATACTTGTGTCTCTGAACTGAACCCCCCTTGATCATGATGGATCAATCAATTTAATGGATTGTTGTATTCAATTTGCTATTATTTTGTTCAGGATTTGTGCATCTGTATTCATCAGTGATACTGGTCTGTAGTTTTTTTGTGTGTGTGTGTGTTGTCCTTGCCAAGTTTTGGATTTAGGGTAATGTTGGCCTCATAAAATGAGATAGGAATTATTGTTCCTTTTATGATTTTTTGGAAGAGTTTGAGAAGGATAGGTATTAAATATTCTTTGAATGTTCAGTAGAATATACCAGTGAAGTCATCTGGTCCTAGACTTTTGTTTTCTAAGAGGTTTTTCATGACCGTTTTAATTTCCTTACTGCTGTTAAATCTATTTATATTTTCTACTTCTTCATGCTTTAGTGTGGGAAAGTTATATGTTACTAAGAATTTGTCCATTTCATCTAGGCTATTGAATTTGGTGTTGAATAGCCTTTCACAGTATTTTTTATATAATTCTTTGTATTTCTGTGGTGTTCATTGTAACTTCTCTCATTTCTGATTTTGAGTCTTTTGGGTTTTTTTTTTTCCCTTGGTGAGTCTACCCAGGATTTGTCAATTTTATTTCAAAGAACCAGTGTTTTTTTTTTCAAGAATTTTTTCTATTGTCTTTTTGTTTTCTATTTCATTTGATTCTGTTATAATTTTTATTATTTCTTTGCTTCTATTAATTTTGGGCTCCATTTTTCTTTCTACATTTCTAAGATAAAATGTTAGATTGTTTATTTAAAATCTTTCTTATTTCTTGAAGTTGGTTTGTAATGCTAGGAAATTCTGTTTTAGTCCTATTTTTCCTACATTCCCAAGATTTTCTTACATCGTATTTTCATTCTCATTTGTCTTTATGTATCTGTTGATCTCGGATTTCTCCTTTGTTGTTTGTCACTATAGTTGTCCAGTAGCATGTTTTTTAATCTTGACATACTGGTGGCTTCTCCAGCTTTCTTTCTGCAATTAATTTCCAGTTTCAGACTATTGTGTTTGGAGAACATGCTTGGTATGATTTCAGTCTTAAGGATTTTGAGACTACTTTTGAGTACCAACATATTGTCTATCTTTGAAAAGATAGACGCTAAAGAAGAATGTATATTCTGGTGTTCTGGGATAGAAAACAGTGTAAATATCAATTATTTCCTTTTGGTCTAGTGTGTTATTTAAGGCCAATATTTCTTTATTGATTTTGTTTTGAATGATCTATCCATTGCTATCAATATGGTATTTAAGCCCCCTACTTCAATTGTATTTTTGTCACTTTCTCCCTGTAGTTCTGTTAGTAGTTGCTTTATGTATTTTGGTGCTCCCTGATTGAGTGTACATATATTAAGATGTGTTATAAATGTACCACAAATTTTTATGCACTCATCACTGATAGGCACTTAGGCTGTTTCTAAATCTTGGCTATTGTGACTAACACTGCTTTGAACACAGGGGTACATATATTCTTTTCA
>PVKM010021815.1:0-22305 GCA_004027735.1 Carollia perspicillata | reverse complement strand
GAGACAATTAGGATTAGATGAGATCATGAGGATGAAACCCTGGCTTTATGAGATTAGTGCCTTTATAAAAAGTGACACCAAAGATCTCTGTCTCTCTTTTTTGTCTTGGTCTCTCTGTATCTCTCCATCTCTCTCTCTCTCTCTCTCTCTCTCTCTCTCCTCCTCTCCCTCTCCCCACCACCACTGTCTCCCTCTTTCTTTCAGCCCTAAGGAAAGGCCATGTGAGGGCACAGCAAGAAGTCAGTCACCTGCAAGCCAGAACGGGGTCTTCACCAGAGACCAACCATATTGGCACACTGACCTCAAACTTCCATCTTTCAGAACTGTGAGAAAATAAATTTCTGTTGTTTAAGTCACCTACTCTATGGTACTTTGTTTGACAACCTGAGCTAATACAATATACTATTCAACATTCTTTACATTATAACTCTACTGAAAATAAAGTCTTACACAAAATTATAACATTCAAAACTTTGTAGTCTTTCTGGATTTTTGTAAACTTTTCTAGTGAATCAAAGCATCTCTAGTTGGTTAAGAGTGACAGTTAATACAATGTTAGCTAAATGGAGAGACTCTGTGAACAAGAGTCAGGACTGTATTAGTTTCTGGCGGCTGCTGTAACAAAAAGTACCACAAACTAGGTGATTTAAAATAACAGAAATTTATTCTCTCACAATTCTCGAGGCCAGAAGTCCTAAATCACAGTGTTAGCTGGACTGTGCTCCCTCTGAAGCCTCTATGAGATGATTCTTCTTTGCCTGTTCTACCTTCATGGCAGCCCCAGGGACATCATGACTCCAATCTCTGATGCCGGTTTCACATGGACATCCTCTCCCTCTGTCCATGTCCGGTTCTGTCTTTCTTTTCTCCTTCTCACAAGGACTTCGGTTATTTTGGATTAGGGCTTACTCTAATGAACTCATGATAACAATCTTATTTTTTACCTTCCTCACAATAATAGCATCAACTTCTACTGTTTGGGGCCATACATTCCATGCTGATCATGGTGCCAGACATTTAATTATTTCATTTAATTATTTGAGAGGTAGGGAGTGTTAGCATTGTTAACAGCTGTGAAGTTGAGACTCAAGGAGTTTGACCAGCACACACCAGGACCTATACTAGATGGTGGAGCCAGGATTTAACTTAGATCTCTCTGATAGGAAGGTTGATGTTCTCGACCATAATACAAATATTTGTATTTTACTCATGAGCTTATTAGTCATCTTCAGATTTCCTATGCTTCAAAACTTTAGGAACTCTTTTTCTAATGTCTGCGTTGAACACTGTCCTACCATATATTTAACCACTACCTCCCTGAGGTAGACACATAGGTCTGTATATGCTGTTACCTTGTTAGGGTGCTAAAGCTGTACTTCACCCTTTCCTTAGAACATCTCCTCTGTCCTGTCCCATCTAATCTTTCCCCTTGTCCTTGTACTCCATGTCATCCTTGAAAGCCATTTCTAGGTGCTAGGTCAGGTCCCAAGGGGACACTCGATAACTCTTGTATAGGCTCTTTTATTCTAACCTTATTCTGTATCAAGAGAGCCCAACCCTTATACTTGTATGTTCAGTCACTACTTTTTGAAAGCTGACCTGACACACATTTAGCCAATTTGCCCTGGATTTGGATCTCTATCATGTACTCTGCTGACTTTCTCATCTTCTCTTCCTGCCCCTGAGCCCTAGCCAGAGGCACACTCATGCACCAGCCCCACTTACCTCTGCACGGCTTGTCCCAAGGCACTTGGAAAAATCATCGAATTATTTTCAATTGCATTTCTGCAGTTTGCAGCTGTTTGAAAAATTCCAGACTGATTCTCAGCCAAGCCATGCAGCCTCCATCCTAATAAGGTTCAAGCATTAAAAAAGTACAGCAATGAACCATTGATTAAGTTGACACTGCAATCTATTTTCCCTGCCCCTAGTAGGCCAAACTGGCTGCTTGCACTCGCATTTGTTAAATGTTCCACGGTTTTATCTTTGTGAATAATCTCCTCTGAAACCAGAGCTGGTCCTGTGTTTGGTAGCTCTGTCTGGGTATCTGTCAGTGCCTCTTTCCAGGGGTGTGAAAATGAAAGCTGAGGAAATTAAGGGAAGTATACAGGGAATTCACCAATCTTAAAACCTAGTGTCCTTCTTTGCTACTGTGCACAATCCCAGCTTGAGAGCTTAGAAGGAAGCCTGTGTTTGGAAAATGAACATGTCCACAGGGAAATAACACAGCAGGAGAGCGCGCAACAGAGTTAGTGTCAAGTGTAGGGCATGGATGGCCTTTCCACATTGGGAAAGTGTCCCTAGACAATGACAGCTCTGTTGTAAATATAAATCACTAAGATATACAACATTAGCCCCTTCCCTGCATCCTAATACATCCACTTTCCCAGCTTCCTTGAAATGATGTTTTTCAGTTTGAATTAGAGTCTTGAAACTGCTGTGTGATTGTGGGAGCCATACTAACTTCTCTCAGCTTCAGTATCTTCATCTCTAAAATGGGTATGTTACTAATATTACCTCATAGAGTATGGTCATGATCAAATAAGCTAATGGGTATTAGCTTAGCATATAGTAAGCATTCAGTAATAATAATGAAGCAAGGTTTCAATTCGAGACTGATAAAATCATATTGAAAGTCAACTAATTTTAACCAATTTTTTTCTTTACATTGGTATTTAAGTGGCTGGATAAAAATAAGTAGCTTGGTTCATTCTCACAATGGGAAGGGTATGAGGGGGCAGACTGACAAAGAGACAGACCCCCTGCTCCCTCTGATGAAGTTGACAGCCGGACTCACAATGTCACAGTGATATGTCTCTCCATGAGCAGTGGCAGAGACTAGGGAATTGACTAGGGAAAAGGCACATTTATTGTTCACCAGCTGCCCACCCCTGGGTGCTCTGCCTCAGCAAAGGCACCCTCCCTGCTCTCCTTCCTTCAGAGTGATTTCTAGTCACATAACAGTTGTTCTAGTAGGGCAAATATTAGGTCTTCCAAATCTAATGTAGAGGGATTTTAGCCATCTGTGTAGAGTAAACATACACATACATCTATACACACATACATTCTCCTATGAATATTTATGGAGACTATATAAATGATTCACACACAACCCCTAGCATCTCATAGGAGAGGAGTGCTGAAATGCGCTGTTCTTTGAACTGATCCCTCAGCCCCATCAGAATGCAAATTATCTAACCCTGGACATGTAATTGCTCAAATAACACAGGTCCTAGAGAGCTGATTCTCATGTGGAGCACAGTCACATTGCAGACACCTTCATCAGTCCACTCCTTCAGTAATAGTCCCCCAGACATTTCCTACCAGCTCTGTGCCTGCCTCCAGATTATTCTGAAAAATTGCCTCAGTCATGTGTGTGCCTTCTAAAGCATAAATGTACGTGGAGGGGAGCTGGGATCAGACTCCCAATAAAGTTCCTGCTTTAAGAGGTGGGCCAGAAGGGGGTCTTTTCAAGCAGCACTGTCCAAGATCACTTTCTTTGAGGATGAAAATGTTCTTTATCTGTGCCATCCAGCATAGTAGCCACTAGCCACGTGTGGCTCTTAGACACTTGAAATACAGCAACTGGAAATAAGGTGTTGAAATTTTAATTTAATGTTAATTAGTTTAAATTTAGATAGACACCCGTACTAGTTACTAAGTTACTACTTAGGACTTAGGCCGCCCAATCTCCTGCTGTTAAGGAGATAAACAGGAAATAGAGATGATAGAGGATGATCAAGGTAGAAGCTGACAGGTTAAATCCTATTTCTGTTCTGACTAACATGCTCAGTGTCCAAATACTCAAGATTTGGTAGCATGAGAAAAACTGAAGATTTAAAAATGAGTTATCAATTCCTCAGCCATTTCCTGAGAGCTTTAATGTGTCATTTCGAATCCTTATTATGCAAGGAAGCAGGAATGAAGAAATAAAATAACAACAGCACAGCCTCTGCCCATAGAATGTGTATACTCAGAACATCAGAAAGGACCACATCAGAATAATTTAATATAGTAGATTGCAGAAGAAAGACCACGAAAAAATAACAAAAGTATTATTACATTTTTGAGAGATTAGTTAATTCCACTTGGAGTTAACGATTCAGATTTATTATGGTCTTCACAAAATATAAAATATGACTCCATGGAGTTAATGCCCTTTAAAAAATGATAATACAACATTGGCCATTGTTTCTAATTTCCAAGTCTGACCATTCCCATGATGAGTAGGTCTTCTGTGTTGCCCTAATTCTCTAACCAGGGTCAGTTAGAATGGAAAGTCCTTGCTTTGTGATGGTGACCAGGTCTCAGAAGCCTGGGACATTTGGGGGTGAGATAAATAACACAGGAGGGCTTTCCTTGCATAACTTCCGGACTGCCACCATATTGCTATTATTTATAGACCAAACAAGTACCCAAGAGTGAAAGCACCTGTGTATTCATCCTGCCCTATTCAAGATAATTCAGAACTCTAAATATTTACAACTATACTTCCCTTCAGTGACTGCTTCCTGGTGACAACAGACCCAGGACTACCACAACCATATGAGTATATAATACTGCTTTTCTGGTTGATGATTTTTTTCTAAGATCATCCTTCCCCTCTCGACTTTTCTGTCTTGTCTCCTACCTTTGTTTATCCCATGGTAGTTATTGAGTGCTCACTGTTTGCCCTGCATATAGTAAAGTGCTGGATGCAAAACCAAGTACAACTAAGCCTCAGTCTCTTCATTTGCAGGATGGGCAGTGTCGCCTAATGGCTAGGATCATATGCTTTGGAGTTGGACACATCATCATTAACCATATGTGATCCTGAGAAGGCTGGTCACCCCTTTATGCTTTAGTTTCTTTGACCATAAAATGAGGGTAGGAAGGTGTGTACTTTAAGGGGTTACAGTGATAATTACGTAGATAATGCATGCAGAGCACCTAGCACTTTATCGTGGAATAACGTGATTAATTTCCCAGGGCTTTTCTCAGGATGTATGTTGAAACAGGTAATGTTTTTTACGTGTACTCCCTGCTTTTGTTTCAATTCGCCATGTTTCTCATATTTCTCTTATAGCATTTAGAGGTTACTTGCATGTTACTGTCTATAGTTTCAGTCCCCCAACACAGACAATGAACTACTTGAGGTAGTTCTGGTACCTTAAGTAATTCATCTTTGTTTAACAACAAAATATCTGGCCCTTGGTTAGTACTGAAGACGTATTTATTGGATTTTTTTTTTTACTAGTTTTGAGAAGCTTACAGTGAATTAGGAGAGACAGAAGTGCCGCTCTGACCTGTGTTGGGTAAGCTGGCACAATTCAAAAGTTTGGTATACACACATTCTCTCTCCCAATTCACCAGTTAGGTGAGTCACCCCATTTGCCGGGGGTAGAGTAAAAGAAGTTGGGCAGAGAAGCCAGGATTGACATGTTAATGGGACTGGTCTGACATGGAAGGAATCATCAGAGTTGGGAAGACCAGTTACCCCCAACAGGAATGATTAGAATACCCATTTTAGAAATAATAAACCTTAAATAATTTGAGACCTTGCCCAAGATGATAAGTCACAGATCTAGAATATTAATTTAGGACTGGGACAATTCAGATGTAAACTATTGTACTACTATACTACTTTCATCTTTGTGTTAGTAATGTGAACTTTGACTGGCAAAAAAAGACACCTACTAAAAAAGGCTCCTGGTGGCAAACTGAGTTCAAATTAAAAAAAAAAAAGAAAAGAAAAGCAGAGCCTAGCAGCCATTTCTGCACAGAGACCTCTCCTGTAAACTGCATTTCTCAAGTAATCCTGTGTGCTGAACTGCCTGCCTCTGGGCAAAAGTGCTTGCCTCCACACTCACCTGCCTGCCTGGACTGCTTTTCTGCCATCTGAACCAGCCCTTATAAAGGAATTCCTGGAGTCCTTTTTCAACTAATAGGACAGAGCTTTTCCCATCGAATCAGAGCTGCAAAGCTCTGACCAATCAGAGGGGCATTATTGTGATGAATCAGTATAGTGCCTTTGGACCAATCAAATTGTGAGAATTTGGAGTACTCCTCTGCATGAGGATGCACCAGTCAAAGACCAGGGGCAGGGACTTCTGCCCATATAAGCCAGCTCCCCTTGGGCTCAGAGAGGGCACTTTCCACCAAAGACTGAAGACCCAAGGCCTCATTTCTCCAGCTGGAGCTGAAACACTGAGCATGTCTCATGGGAGCAGAGCGGAGCGGCCTAGCTGAAGAGGGCCTTGGCCCCAGAGCCACCTGACCTTGGGACAGCCTCACAGCTGTGCTGTTTTCACAGCCATACCGTAAAGCTATTGAGCTGTTTGTACTGAAAAGTTTCCTTCTTTTACCACACACCAAATTGGGGATTCCCGTTGGTGTTGAATTGGTGCCAATGACCACTGGTTGATAGTAACTCTTTCATTTCAGAGGCTAAATATTTACTGACTTGTCTACTGTGTGCCAGGCACTTTCATAACATATATGAAAAATTGCAGAGTAAAGAATAACCTCTGGTGTTCTATAAAGATGAAGTAATCCCATTTCTCCTGGTCTTCCCTCTTACAACTAAAATTCCCTGGTCATAACACAACAAACAAGGGCAGGAAGACTGAGGGATGGAGAGAAGAAGGTGTACTCTCTAGCGATGTTGGGACTTGAGGAACAGCATAGTGATGGGTGCCCTGGGTTTCCTTATAGCCTCCAAATATTCCCAATGGGGTGCTTCCGAAGCCTCCATCCCAGAACTGCCAACAGACACAGACAAAAGTCTCCAAGCTGTTCCCCTAAGCCAAACAATTACTGAAAGGGTGACCTAACATCAGAAGATGTTTGTGGCAATACACCTTACTCCAGTCAACACCAACAGAAGAGCCATACCACCTCTTTCCCATGGTTTATCCCACCCCCTAGCCCATGCCCTGTGGAAGCAGATACTGTGCCCCAACTCCCCACTGGCTGATGTCAGCTGGGCAGAGCAGGGACCTCTTCTTCCATTTTCTGCTTGGCAGAGTAGGTTGCAACGCTCCAACTCACTTACCAGATGGGATTGGTGAACTGAGTGGATAGCTGGTTTTTCATCCCTCACCCAGCAGAACCAAGCAGTTTTCCTCACCAAGTTAGTATCATTGGGGTCAATCAGTGAGCTGATGGCTTGGAGACTGAACAAGGTGATGTAAGTTGCGGGTAGAAATCACTTCATTTTTCTCCCTGCCCCATGCCAGTGGGCCCCACTGGGGATGTGAGCCTCCACCCCCATTCTGTAGCAACAAAGTCTTGAGTCAGCCCTCTGCTTACCCCTACTTGGTGGTAGCAGGGCCCAGAGCCAGGACCTGATATTACCCCTACTTGGAGACAACAAGGCAGTGTGACCACTGGGGCCTCATTTCTAAAGAAAGGAGTCAGCAGAGCAAAGCAGGGAACTGAACATCTGCCTCACCAATCTGTAACAGGGGGGTGCCAGTCAGTGCCCAGCTGAAGTTGGACGGTGTTGGGGGGCACCCGTGTGCCCTCATGTTACATCTCAACAGATGGGCCAGCTACTAAAAAATATTAAATCAAATTGGGGTCTTACAACATCTAATATGTCCAGTTTACAATAGAAAATCTCTTGTCATCACCAAGAACCAGGAATATGACAACATGAATGAGAAAAGATAATGAATAGAAACCAACCTTGAGGTGATGTCAGAATTAGGTGTCAGAATATTCTGACAAGGAGTTTAAAGCAGCCATTATTAAAATGCTTTAAAAATGGTCATGGAACCAAATAAAAATGTAGAAAATCTCACCAAACAAATAAAAGTTATGTGAAGAATCAAATGGAAATTAGAGACCTGAAGTATACAATTATTAAAAGTAAAAAAGAAAACTTCACTAAATGGCCTCAAAAAGTAGAATGGAGATGAGAGAGGTTAGAATTAGTGAGCTTGAAGATAGAGTAATGGACTTTGTGCAGTCTGAGTGTGTGAGAAAATGGCCTACACAACAACAAAAAGAACAGTCTCAGGTAACTAGGGGACCATAAAAAAACCTGCTAACATTCATATCATTGGAGTTCCAGAAGGAGAGGAAAGAGTGATATTAAAGACATATTTAAAGAAATAAGGGCTAAAAGCTTCTGAAGTTTGGCAAGAGACAAACATCTACATTCAAGACAAATATCTACATCTACAAACATCTACATCTACATTCAAGACACGAACATCTACATGAGGTGAGCAAACTCCAAATAGGATAAACCCAAAGAAATCCATGCAAAGGCACATCAGAATTAAACTTCTGAAATTAAAAAAGCAGTTGTAGAGAAATGGTGAATCACTTTCCAGAGCAACACGAATTAGAATGGCAATGGGCTCCTCATCTGGAGCTGTGGAGGCCAGAAGGAAGCGGTCCAACTGTCTTCGAGTGCCGAAAGGAAAGAGCTGCCACGCCCAAGTTCTCTGTTCAGTGAAAATACCCTCCAGGAATGAAGGGGGAAGAGAGACATGGTCAGATGAATGAAGACAAAGAGGATGTGTTGTGAGAAAACCTCTCTTTGAAGAATGGTTATATAAATGAGTTGGAAGAGAAAGAATTGGAAAAGGTACACCATGCAAACACTGAGTTTAAAAAGGTGGTATTAATATCAGATAAAGTGGACTTCAGAGCAAAAAACGGTCTTTGTCCTATTTAAGGGAGCTTAACAATTTACATGTTCAGTGTTATCGAATGTTACATTTTCAATTTTTAAAAGGAAACTGGTCACCAAAGTCAGATCATGGGCTTCAAGACACAATTCAGCGATAATTTAGAAGTTAATTTTTAAAAGGTGTAATCAGCCCGCAATGTTTCTTTCCCATGCGTGTTTAGCTTTGTGCATGTGTTGCTGGCTGGTGCAGATGATAGGGAAGTCTCCTGTAAAATGGGGGGTGGTGGGACTTTGAGTCGCTTCTAGAAGACGGGGAAGGGATCTTCTGAGTGCGAGGCACTTTCATTCGATTTATTAAAGCCTAGATAGATAAGACAGACATGGTCCCTGCCCTCACAGAAGTTAGGATGAGGTTGGTTTGGCAGTGATGCATTCATAGGGTTGGGAAAATAGGGCAATGGTGAGGTCAGATTAAGGGGAGTTAGGAAAGGGATTTGTGAAAGGTTACCCATCGTCTTGATTTTGTCTGTTGCCAATTTCATAGTGAAAACTGACTGTATTTAGTGGTGGGATTCTCTTCTAGTAACTGCTCAATTGGCAGCAGTGATTCTTTAGAAACACACTGAAATTCATCCTATAATATTAAATAAAATAAAAATACTTTTTCTGCACTGTGGTTACAACTCGATGAAAATGTTCACACATAAGGAAAACAGCTGAAAGGGAAATGGACCTATGAAAACAGGTCATATGTGATTCCCTCTAAGCGACCTTTACTGATGGACCGTCTTCTTTGGAACAGGCTGAAATCAACAGGAAATGGGGAAGCTGAATCACAGGAGGAACAGAAGGCCCATGGATCCTGCTCTGTGTGTGTGTGCATGAGATCTGAAGACGGCAGGCAGAGCAGGGGGCCTTCCCCTGTCATGAGGTGGACACCTGGCCGATGCCCACTTGGGGCTGCGGTTCTAGTTGGTACCAACTGTTGTGGGCTGAGTGGGGCTCACACTTTAGGACCTACTTTCCTGTGCTGCATGTGAATTGGTCTGCCTTCCACTCCGTTTGTTTAAAGAACAGCTCTAATATTAAAGATGTTTCATATTAGCACTTTTCCAAGCATTTTTATGTCATTATTGATCTTCATGAGAATGCTGTGAGGTGGGTATGAGAGGGGTTATGCTCACATTTACTAGACAAAGAAACTGAGGCACACAAAGACCCCTCCACTAAGTACCTGTGGGACCTTTGCCTCAGTTTCCTCATCTATAAAGTAATAATGATGATACCATTTAAATAATAAGGAAACATATAATTAAAGAAATGACATGTAGATTATTCCAACAGAGCTTGGCACATTGTAGGAACTCAATAAATGCTAGTTATTATTATTTAATACATACATTTTTTTATTTTGTTTTATATATTTTTTTATTTAATTCCTGTTCAAGTACACTTTTCTGTCTTTTACTCCCATCCCAGCCCACCCCTGCCAGTGCTCCCCACCTCCCTCCCATTTCCAACCCCCCCCCGTTTTTGTCCCTCTGTCCTTTATACTTGTTCCTGTAAACCCTTCCCCTTTTCCCCTGAAATCCCCTCCCCTCTCCCCTCTGATCACTGTCAGCCTGTTCTCTATTTCAGTGTCTTTGGTTACATTTTGCTTGTTTGTTTGTTTTTTGTTTAGGTTCCTGTTAAAGGTGAGATCATATGGCATTTGTCTTCCACCACCTGGCTTTAAATATTAATATCATTCTATTACTTAGCTTCCAGTGTTTATTTAAACCACTGGTGTAGTCAGGACTATAGGCCTGTTTTCTAGTGTTCCTTGGTCCTACACTTCTTGAGAAAGTAGCATGGTGGAGAAGGCAAAATGTGTGCTTTGTAGCTAAGAAAAAATCCTTATTTTAAATCTTAAGTTTTTTACTAAACTATGAAATATTGGAAAAATCTGTGAATCCTAGCTTCCTCATGTTTAAAATGAAGATGACGATGATGATGATATCAGTGGTTTGGGTCTTAGTGTAGGTCCTCTAAAATACAAAGCCTGACCGAAAGATAAAGATGTTCCTATTGCTTTCTTTGGGAGATGCCTTGTCAAGGCTTTGAGGGCGAAAAGGAAGTATAACAGGTAAGGAAGGGATATTATGTAATGAGATGCAATTCTGTGTGGCATGATTTACACAGACACTGTCAGCCACTTGGCAGGTGCACCAGTTTGGCCTAATAGAATATTTCCAGACAAATAATACTGTGCTTCCAGACTGACCGTCAGTGGGAGGGAGGGAGAGGCAATCCACTGTCTGGCTTCCTCCTATAACCTGTCTGTAATTGGTCACAATTTGCTAATTTGTGCCACATGGGAATGAACTTTGGCAGCTGCTCAGAAAGTCAGATTCCATATCCTGTTTCGTGGAAATGTATTGGGATCTGGAAGTAGAAATGGAAGGAGTAGTTAGCAACTACGAGAATTAGGCTAGTTAGCTTGTGGAAGCAGAACCTCCCAGATCCATAGTGTTTTCCTTTTTTTTTTCTTCTTACAGCAGTGTGAAATGTGGACAAAGTACCCAGGGATCCAGAAATATTGGGAGATCCATAAGATGTGCCTGTTATGTCCACAGATGGTGAAACAGGGTAGAAGAATTGTCTTAGTTTGGGTTGCTATGATAGGACACTAGTAGACTGGATGGTTTATAACCACATAAACTTATTTTTCAGAGTTCTGTAGGCTGAGAAGTTCAAGATCAAGACTATAGTAGATTCAGTGTCTGGTGAGGGCCTGTTTTGCAGTTAGTGGATGGCCATCTTCTCACTGTGCATGCACATGGTAGAAGAGAAAAAGGAGCTCTCTGGGGTCTGTCTCTAAATGGACACTGATAGCATTCATGAAGGCACTACCCTCATGAACTAAACACTTCTCAATGCTCTCACCTCCCAGTACCACCGCACTGGGGACTGGATTTCAACATATGAATCTGGGGATGATACAAACATACAGTTTGCAGCTGGGCTGTATTAACATTAGTTTTTAAAATTTGTCCACTCTATATCAAACAATGGCAGCAACAGGGAGGTGGCACTGCTGTGTGGAACTCTAGAAGGCACTTCTAAAACCACAACAGACCAGACCTAGCAGGTATTCTTAGAAATAACATCATCTATCAGTGTATATACTGAAGGCAAGGTCTTTGCAAGTTCATGCGTGATGCTGTATTCCCTTAGCAGAAGCACCTACTGGTCTGGCACAGAAAGAACACTAATAGTCAAAAGGGGTGGGAGGGTGGGGAGAAACACTATCATTTAAAAAATGCTTATAAATTTAGAAACTCTTATTTCCTGTAGTGCAGATTTCATTTTCCTAAAATGGCCACACCAATATATGTCTTATCCCAAGTGATTTACTCACTTTGTGACACTGATACTGCTCTCTGCGGAGGTGAAGTCTGTGTTCCCAACCCTCAGAACTAGGGGGAACGTGGTAACTGCCTCGGTGAATAGAATGCGCCGGAAGTGATGTTGCAGGTTTTCTAAGACTGGATCGTAAGAGGTGAAATAGCTTCCCCTCACTCTTTCTCTTGGGACATGCCTCTGGAGATCCTGAGCTAACATTAAGAAATCCAACTCCCCAGAAGCTGCTTGTGGGAGATACTACATGGAGGAACCAAACCAGAGAGAAAGAGAGGGAGAGGGGGAGGGAAGGAAAGAGGAAGAGGAAGAGAGAGAGAGATGCTTGAGTTGCTGCAGCTGCGTCAGCCTCAGCCGTTGGGGTCTTCCAGCCCAGTCACCAGCCACATGGGTGAAGAAACCTTTGAGCAGACCCCAGCCCCAGCCACCATCTGACTGCACCCTCATGAGTAAAGAGAACCACACTGCTGAGCTGCACCAGATCTCCAGGCCATAGAAACTAACTGTGAGTGAAAATCTATTGTTGTTTTAAGTTGCGAGGTTTTGGAGTAATTTATTTGCATCTTAAAATCTGGAACACCTGTGGAGCCTTGGGTGCTTTGATTAGGAGGCTGTCACTACAGCTGTTTTAAAAGCGTTCCTTTTTCTTTACTTAAAATATTTATCTCTAATAACTTCGTTAATACTAAAATATTTATTGAGTGCCTACACATTGCCCAGACTGTTCTAGTTGCAAGGGGTGCAAAGTGACAACAGTCCCTGGCTTCCTGAAGCTTAGGGCCCAGTTTTTTATTGGGGGGCAGGGGCTGGCATTGACAGGAAGAAGATATTGGCTAACATGTGATGTAGGTATATGTTACACTTTTTCAAAGCTCTTCTACTTCTCCTTTTGGGGAAAAACAAAACATTTTTGCACTAAGCAGAGGCTGACTTACATTAAACTAATGAAGCTTAAGCTTCAGAGCCCTTCGGTTTTTATGTCTCTCTGACATCCTGGCTACAATCACCTGGTTTTATATATTTATAGTTATATATCAGATATACATAGATTCTGTGTAGTTTTCAAAAGTAGGATATTTTGACTAAAAACATTTGCAACCTATGTCTCTTTCTACTCTGCCTTTCCTCCTGTCAGGTGGTGTAGGAGGGACCGTGACATTTTTTTGGTAATGGCTAAGAGCAGGTGAAATTGAAGATACTTTTTTTTGTTAGTCCTTACCTGAGGATATGTTCACTGATCATAGAGAGAGAGAGGGATCAATCAGTCACCTCCTGTACATGCCCAGAGCAGGGCTCGAACCTGCCACCTAGGTATGTGTCCTGACTGGGAATCAAACCCGCAACATTTCGGTGCGTGGGATGATGCTCCAAACAACTGAGCCACCTGGCCAGGGCAAGTTGAGGTTACTTTTGGTTTGAATTCAGTGAGTCCTACATACAGTGTCCTCGGTTAATTCTCTGTAAAGTTAAGTTATTGCTGGTCACCCTGGTGTAAGATAGTGCCCAGGAATGCTGCTCCCCACTGTACTCACTGAACTGGTGTCACGCATGGCACAGAGGTTCAGAACTGGAAGTGTTGTCATAAGAGCACGTTCTCTATCGCTGGCACCACTGCGGGGGGCTGGGGGTGGTGGAAGGGGAGCACAGGGTGCAGTGCTCACTGACGCCTGGTCGGGTTTTAAGTCCCCTCCTATCAGGAAGATTCTCAGTAAGGCACTGTATGCAATTTTAAACACAAATGATGAAGGCTGATAAATAGCTTGAGCATTATAAAATTCAGAAAAGTAACACGATGTTTTTATTATTTAAATATCAAATCAGCACAAAAATAAAATCTTTTGCCAATGTCATCATATTATGCACTCCTCTCCATTAATTGGATTATTGAAGTCTACTTACTACTGCTATTCAAAATTCATCTCTTCCTGTTAATAATTTATTGCCTTGGGTATGAGCTGAATAGATTATTTGTATAATTTTCCTCTTCATGTCAAAACAGTTTCTAGTGATTTCATTGCTTATCTTGTTTGCTTTTCTTTCATATTTCATTAACTTTTAATTTGATTTTTCCCCATTCTTAATAAGTAAATATAAGACAACAAAGAAGGGCACTTCCATGCAGACCAAATTGTGTGTAACTTCTTATTTCTTTAAATTTCTAATGATTGTAATATTTTTCTCATTGTAAATAAATATTCACTTTTATACCTCATTTTAAAATTCTCTCTATCAAAGAAGGTCATCCAAATTGTAGAAGCTTCAGGCTTCATATACCTGAATCTGTTTCTGAGTGAACACTGAAGAACGTTTTCATCGAGGAATACTGTCCTGATACATGAAGCTTGAGTTAAGTGCCCCCGTAGTCCCAAACTGTCTGTGCTGATCGCCAGAGATCACCACTTTGAACCCGATGTGCGGTTTTTCTTTTAGAGTTTACAAGGCTCCGTGTGACAGCACAATGGTCGATTTGTCATGTTGACATGGCTGGGACATGGCTGTTGGGTCAAATACCAGTC
This sequence comes from Carollia perspicillata, assembly GCA_004027735.1. NCBI lineage: Eukaryota > Metazoa > Chordata > Mammalia > Chiroptera > Phyllostomidae > Carollia > Carollia perspicillata. The sequence continues at coordinate 7,767 of PVKM010021815.1, read as the reverse complement.
TAGATGTAGCTGTGAAAATATTTTGTAGATGTTATTAACACCTATAAGCAGTGATTTTAAGTAAAGGAGGTAATGTGAGTGGACCTCACTCAATCACTTGAACAGTTTCAGAGAAAAACTGAGCTTTCCTGGAGATGAAGAAATTCTATATCATGAGTGTAACATAGAAATCCTGCCCCAGTTTTCAGCTCACTGACCTGCCCTGGGGATTATGATTTGCAGGCCCCCACAGTCCTGGGAGCTCATTCAAATCTCAGTCTGTCTGTCTGTCTGTCTGTCTGTCTCTCTCAACACACACACACACACACACACACACACACACACACACACACACACACTGTTATCCTGCTGGTTGTGTTTCTCTGGAGGACCCTGACTGGAAAAGGTAGTAACTGTCTGAATTTTATGGAAAATAAGCAAAGTTAGCAAGTAAATGACCTCAGGATGCACAGCTGGTATGGGCAGCCAGGTCTGTAGACAGGGCTTGCTCTTTCTACTCTGCAGCAGACTCTTTCTGGAGTCAGAAAACCCTCCTCGCCCAGCTTTGTCTCCTTGGGTTGAGTGGTCATGGAAATTTGGAACCCAACCTTACTCAGTCTCTTTTTCCTCGTGTGTCAAGTGCGGTAACAATGGTTCTTGACCTACATATGTCACAGGACTGTTTGGCGATTCAATGAGAGAAGTAGGTGAAAGCAAAACAACTACACAAATATAATTTTATTGTTAAGTGAGACATGAACTTCATGACTTGCCCCTAAGAAAAGTCTGTAGCAAACATACGCAAATGTTTTTGCTCTCATATACTTTGTTTGATCATCAGAGCAAACATGGTTAGATAAATATTATACCTATATCACAGATTAGGAATAGATGCAGAGAGGTGCCCAAAGTAATATGGTCAGATAACAATAGAGCTAGAGCATTCTTCCACTGTATCAAAGTGGAAGAAAAATATTGTAAAATTCAAATCAACTTGAACCCTGAAACCATTGCCATAAAAATAATCCCTTATATTGCAGGAAGGAATGTCTTAAATTCAGACTTCCTTTCTTCCTTGAGGGGAGGAAATTATAGTTTCAGTGATGAAGCTTTCAGACTCAGTGTTTCCATTGGAACGCTCTGGGTCTGATTCACCGGCCACCACAAAGCTGAAGCTATCAAGCATTTGGTGCCCAGCTGGCTGAAGAAGATTAAACTCCAGAAAGGTGTTTTAATAAAATTTAAATAATTCATAATTTGCCTCCCTCTGAAGAGCAAGGCCTCTATAGTGCAAGTCAAAGACTAGCAGTGAAGTCTTCAGTAGAAAACTGAGTTGTGAAGGGAAGAATATCCGAAGTCTGATTTTCTATGTAGATGTTGGCTGACAAAGAGGGTTGATGTTTTTTCTTTATTCATTGCTAAACCAACTACTCTTATGAACTACTTTAAAATTAAAGTGCCCAGAGAGTGTAGTGTGTATTGAGACTAGAATTTGGCTACCATGTGTTTCGGGGGGAATGGGGAGCCACAGCCAGTTTCAGCATTGTGAAGACACTGTTCTAAGAGAGTCAGTGGAGGAGCTGGGTGTGCTCAACACAATGATGGCTTAGAAAAAATAAGAAAGCCGTTTTTCTGTCTGAAGGGTAGATGTTTAGCTCCACAGGACCCAGTGGAGTATAAAGGGGAGCAGATTAAAATCCTTTGTAACCAAGAGCACTACCCAAAGGTGGGACAGGCTGGTTCGTGGGGCAGGGCTCATTGGTGCTGGAGGTGGGTTCAGGATGGTGACCAGGGATGCTGTCTTTGCATTAAAAATATGCTCTAGCTTGAACCTTTTTAAGTAGAAAACTGTGACTTGCTCATTCGATTTATCTTAAGGAGAATTGGTATGCACTAAAGGCCTTTTACAAATGTATACAATCTTATTTCTATGTCTCAGATTCTTTACCCATAGAATGAGATAAATGCGGTGACTACTTCATGTGGCTATTGTGAAGATTGGTTTGAAATGATGTGCAACTCGTGTTGAGTGCCTTGTACATAATATTTTCCTAGTAAGTGTTACCCATTATTTTGTTGTTGTGTGAAAATTTATTCTGACATACAACCTTGTGAGGCTGCTGATGTCATCCTCGTCTTAGAAATGAAGCATCGGCGGCCTAGCTCAAGTCAACTGTCTGAGTTTCCACAGTTGGAAAGATGTGGAAATGGAAGTCAGATCTGTGTCTTGGTCACGTCAAAGCCACAATAGTTTCTTTAGCCCTCTATATGGCTAGAGAGGCCTTTTTTAATTTTCACAAACATTTGTCTCATTTTGAGGTTTAATCGTTCTGAGCTGCAATGGAAGCAGAACTGTGGTTTTGTGTTACATACGTACACACACACACGCACTCGTACGTGCAGCCTCAGTGACTAGAGTGGAAACCGGAGGCGACAACTTGATTCTGTTATTCGAAACATCATTTACTGATGGCTCCAGCAAACCTTTTGATCATGCCAAGCTGTGTGGCTCAATGAAATCCATGTATAGAACCCTATCTCGCTGCAGAAAGATTGCATCAGGGAAGGCTGAATGGTTCAATTGCTGTTATTATAAAGCCGGCATTCTGGGGAGAGCATTAGTATTCACCAACATCAAAAGAGTCGCTAGAATGGAAATTGACCCTGTCTTGTAATATAAACAGGTCAGCTGTTTGAGGGTTTTCAAAGACAGTTATGATGTAATAGCCTATATACAGTACTCACAGTCTAATCTGTCTTAAGCTTCTCCTCTGGCATTTCTCTTTCCCAGGGATGAAATAAAAGGGAAAGTGAATGCAGATAAAGAAGGGAGCTCATCCCTCCTGCCATTTCAGAAACGGCCTATTGTCCAGCCTCCATAGTGGTGTGGCGGCAGTGGTAAAGACAATATTTACATCACCGGAGCTGCTTTCTCAGAGACTTTCTTTTCACGTGAGATGTTATCATCTTGTGATTTATGATCTGTGCATCTCTACTGACATTTTTTCTAAAGTTTTATTGTTCATAAGTGTACCTGACACCAGGCCAATAGCTAGTACTGATTGAGTTGTCTGCAGGTGCAGCCGACATTTTAAATAAGAACACAATTAAATGGAAATCGGAGTTCCAGCCAGCAGGATGTTAACAATCATACCGTGCACTGGGGTGCCCTTCGATATTGATTCAGTGGCACCTCTCTAAGCAACAACACACAGCGCATTCGCCGCAAAAGGATGTATGTATTTCAGCAGACCCATCTCCCTCTCCCTGGGGTAGGTTGTAGGAGGAAGTAGGTTGAGCCACTGCATTCAAATGTAAAATATAGGTCAAAGAGAGAGCTATACTTCGTTTTATTTAGATTCTCTTTTCCCTTTAAGTTTGCTGATTTTACTCCTCTCTTGTCAATTCCCCCACCCCCAAATCCTGCAACAGTGATTGGTGAGGTGAAAAATTGAGAGTGAAGACTTAATTTACACTGAAAAATATAACATCACAGTTTTCCCCAAAGTGACTATTTCTAAAATTAAAGGTGAAAAGCCACCAAAAGAACCTGCAATTGGCAAAAATGCAAACTTATTTAACTCATCTCAAGAAAGGCATTAAAGTTGAACACATAGCTGTAACACTGTGGGTGTTGTATCCAGGCTGGTATTTTGGGGGCCATGTTTGATCTGGAAGACTCTGACAATGTCACATCATTCAGAAACAGGGTAAGGGGGCCACGATTCTGAGGCAGGTCAAAAGGCTGGTAACATTTCATACGCCTGGAGAGTTTTCAGTTCTGCCACACTGTAGACCTCTAAAGTTTTTTTCCCCATGAACACTTACTATGTGATAGATGGTGTGCAAACATCTTATCATTTTTGGAAAATCTCTCCATATATGATTTTAATACAAAATTTGAGTGGAAATAAACTAGTACCTTACTATATATACTTCCCAGTTTATGATTTAATGAATCTATAGGAAATGACGTTTGTCAGAAAACATTTGCTTTGAAATTACCTATCTATCAGCAACCCAATAGTCAGTTGGACAAGAGGATTCTGTGGCCAGTAAACCCTGTAACCTTTCCTCTTTCTTTTAGAATCCTTTCCATCTCCAGTTGTCCACCAGCAGCTCAGAACCTCCCATTGTAGCCCCTGAAACACAGTAGCACATGCCATGTCATTTGTGTATTCCAATGTTAGGCACCCCTCCTCCTCACACAGCTCCATTTTCTCAGAGACAGGCAGTGCAAAGCAACACAGAGACCTACTCCATCAGAGAGACCAACCCATAACCCCAGCTCTGCTGTTCCTTTTTGATGTTGTCTGATTACTTATCTCCTTTGAGTTTTGGGTTTCTTATCTATAAAGACATACTTTACAGACTTGTGAATATTAAATGAGATAATGTGTTTGAAGTGCTTAGTACAATGCCTGGTGAGTAGATGTTGCTCAATAAATGTTGGTTTGCTTTTTCCCTGTACAAAAAAAGATAAAGGAGATGGGATGAGTCGCTTAATGTTTTGCTTTCCCTGACATGAGATACTTGGATTTTAAAAGGGATTCCTTGTTGACCAAAGGAAATATAGGTGATGGAATTTTAGAGAATGGGGCAGGCTAGTGTGGGAAATATTTTTAAGTAAGAAAACTTTCTGGTTCCACAAATTCTTACAGTGAGGACAATGAGTCGATCTAAGTCTCTGTTAATGGGGAAATAAGAACATTGTCGTGAAATTGCATTAAATAATACCCCTCATATGCTTAATGATCCTGATTTCAGGAAATTAAAGATCATTTTTACTTGATCAAATTTAATTAAACAGAACCCACCACCTTAGAGCCCTTGGGCTTCTATAAAGAGAATATGAATGTGATGATTAAATTAAGTCACAGCCAATAAAGATTCTCATCAGAAAAGAAAATGGAAGCGATTACCTGATTGTGAGCCCCGAGTCAATTATATGCCTTGAATGTTTCATGAAAAGACATGGAAATTTACCTGTGATGAAATGGAAGAGAGACCACTTAGCAAAGCTATTCATTTATTCATCCATCCATTCATTCATCCCATACTTATCAAGCCTCTTCTGGGCATCTTGTACAAAATTTTGTGGGTGAACAAGATGCGTTTTCTGCCTCCCTTCCTGTAAACCGGAAGGATGATGCACTCCCAAATGAATATAATCAGTAGCACTTGGGATGCAGAAAAATGTATCAATTTTGATTTGAGAATATCAGGAAAATATTATCTAAATAGGTGGCAGTGAATCTAGGTCTCAAAGTTAAGGTAGTTCAACAAAAGTAGCAGAACCATTTTTCATTAGCTATTTACCTTAGATCAGGACCTCGCCTTAACTACTGGAGATGCAGTTTCAGAAGCAATGGGGTTGTGTCTTATTTCTGCTATTTTTTAGCCGTGAACTGTAGTAAAAGTTATTTAATCACTCAACGGCTAACTTTCCTCAACTCGGTTAAAATAAGCTTTGGCCTTTTAGGTAAATATTGAGTGAAATAATGCACATAAAGGTAATTATGTACCCGATAAGAGCTAACTGTTGTTATTATAACATTGCTTTGATTTCCTCTCTTCTATTATCTTTCTCTAAACTCTCCTATCTCTGGCGGTTAGTTTCAATCTCATTATATACAACTTTAAGCAACAAAATTTAAGCAAAAACTTTGTTTTTGTATTTAAGGTATTTCATAATCTGCTTCTAACCCTCCTCTCATACATACTGTCTGATTTCTGGGTAAACCAGATTCCAGGGCGTGGTTGACATGGGCTCTGCTGCCTTTGAGTCGCTGCTTATCTTTGAGCAAACCTTTTTGCCTTCCCTTTGATTCTTACATTCTGAGATAGTATTCAAGACGCAGCTGAAAGGTCACCTCCTCTGTTAAGCCTTCCCTGGTTCTCCTAGCTTACTGCCTTTCTTTGAATATAGTATTGATCCTGTTAAGACACTTTGTAATTGGCTTTTAATTTCCTGATGAATCAAGTCCAAATATCTTAGTATTACATGCCCTTTATAATCATCATCCGTATGATTTCCCAAATATAATATGTACTTTTGTGCTTTTATTTTTTATATAATAAAAACATTGTCATTTTTATTCATTTTTGACATGTACCACTCAATATATAGGAATATTAGAAATAGAAATTATATTCTTAAATTTCTAAGCACATTTATTTTTTATTTTTTAGTCTCATAATTTTTAAATTTTTAAAATTATTATTATTGTTATTTTTAACAGGAAAGGCAGAGAGAAAGAGAGGGAGAGAAACAAAGATGTCAGGAAAACCATCAGTCAGTTGCCTCCTGTACATGCCCTGTCCAGCACCAAACCCTCAACTCAGGCTTATGCCCCAAATGGAAACCAAACCTGTGACCACACCCAGCCCACTGAGCCACATCTGTCAGACATATTTTTGAGATTAAGTTAAAACTCTAGAAGGTTTATTAACAAGAGTAATGGACAATTTCAGGGCACATGGTTCAGTAGTGATTGGAATATTTAATTGAAGGTTTTTTAACTTTATTTTTATTGTTGACACTATTACAGATGTCTGTCTCCATTTCTCCCCCTTTGCCCACCTCCCAGCCCCCCCGGCCCCTTCCCTCTGGCCATCACCACACTGTTGTCTGTGTACGTTCTGTGGCTAATCCCTCCACCTTCTTTAAACCAGTCCCTCCTCCAGTCTTCCCTGTGACAGCTGCCTTTCTGATGCTATATTTTCTGCATTAAGGGTCTCACATTGCCTTAAAATCTCTGGCCTTTTTAGAGGCCATATCTGGGAAGCCTCTCTGGGTTGCTTCAGTAGGTATTAATTTCTCTATCCTTTGGGTTGACTTCACTGCGTTTACATTCTGTTACAGCAGTTAGTGACACCCCAGCCCACAGAGTCTGCCGCATGTTCCTACCTCGCTTAAAATAGTATGAATTCCTTAAGATACAGACTGATTTTTATTTATCACTAAGAGCCCCATTTGTATCGCAGTGCCTGACACAAAGTAGGACTCAGTAAAAGTTAACTGAATGGGGTAGACTGTATAGACTCTTCGGGAACAGAACAGTGACTCTTGACATGGTGCTCTTTCTGCTGGATTCAAGAGTGAAGTTCTGGGCTTTATTTTGGTGTTATAAGCATGTAGAGGGAATTCCTCCTGTGTTTATTCATCTCAGAATTAGGGCTCTTGTTAGAATGCCTACATAAGTCATTTTTCAGACAGCGTGCTTTAAAACAGACTTTGAGGGAGCCAAGGGGTGGTTGACATCAGTTGGTCTGACCAGTTGGTCAAACAGTGACCACTGGAGAGCAGGAACTAAGTAAATTCTTGGGTGTTGGTTCCATACCCAGGCTTCAGTTTTATCCTCTAGGCTTCGTCATTACCTTTGTGAAGACTGGGTGGCATCAGGCCCGGTATATTGTAGCATCTTAGTAAAAATGATATTGATTTCTCTTTTATTTCCTTTCTATCAACCAGTGTAGGACCATTTAACATTAATTGCTCTCTCCCAGAATCTGCATGAAATCTTGAAATACAGCACAGTGTGCAGGCGCTACACCCCGGGGCCTTCCCTGTGGGCTCATGCATGCCCTGCTCCATATTCGCTTAGGCCTCCTTCTGAAGGATGGAGACCGGGCACTGGGGCTTCTAAAGAGTGGTACTCAAACTAGCGGACAACCTCAGCCTGGTGCCCTCTCTTCCTTGGATAACTGTCAGATGGACGCAAGTTCCCTGCTTGGTCTTCTTAAGGATATGTGGTCCTCTATAGTGTTTGCTAATCAGCTTCCCTG